>UYYA01004190.1:94441-148946 GCA_900624975.1 Angiostrongylus costaricensis | reverse complement strand
TAACACCTCGCGTTTGCTCAACAAAAATACGAAGAATTACTTGATCAATGCCGAGGTTAATAGAAAGTCGGTCGTGGGGGTTAGAGTTGAGTTATGTATGCTGTACATTGTCGTTGCTGCAAATTGGTCTTAGGAGGATACAACTCCTGCTTGATACATAAGTCGGCCTACGCAAGTTGTTACAAAGACAAAGTGTACAGTCGTCAACACCTGCGATAAGAATGGAGTAGAATGTATGGTTGACCTTTCTGTGATTGATAAATACCAAAGCTTTTGCCCTTTAACTGACAGTTATACGTGAGGTTAGCAAAATCTTTATGACGGTTTGCGTTAAGGCGACATCGCTGTCTTCAATACCTTGCAAAATCGGTATTTCCTATGATTTTGGAATTTTCGGAATCGCATCGAGGCAAATCGAGTGCAATGGAATGTCCCATGGATTTGATGTAAAGGATAAAGAAATAAAGCGTTCGGTTTTGATCAATCCATGAGGGATGCACGTTGAATTCGACTTCACCAATCAATACAGAGGTGATTGGATGTATTTCTGACTTATACAATAACTTTCGCTGGAGCTCTGATCTGTCAAGTCAGTGGTGCTATCTTTGCAAACAAGCCTGGTATCAATTTATCAACACTGAGAGGATGGAAGAATAGGTCCCGATCCTGGGATCGGACCAACGACCGAAACGCTTTGTATTGCAGGATAGCTATAACCACTGCGCTGTACACGCTCAACTGGATATTTAAGACGCATTGAGACGCAAGTGAACCAAAATATTCATATTGATTCATCAAGTGGAAGTAAGCTTTTCAACAGTGCCTACTACTCGTAAGTTCTTCGAAATTTCCTGGAATACAAAAGAAAGAATTCACCTCTTCCCTTTTAATGGAATATATCCACCCGTGTAGAAGATCGTATTCTGCTAATACACCGAGATGTTGTAAAGTAAGAACAGCAATAGCGCATGTTACACCAAAAAGATGACACGAATGTCATCACTGTTCTTTTCTACATAGAAATCTCAAACGGTAACTAGCACTACACCTACTTCTGTGTAGTTTCAAACATTGCTAGAGGAGTAAACCTGTAAAACGCTCGTTATTCGTCTATTTCGAAAATGACATAGATCACTAACACGTACAACAAACACTTTACTACTTGATACATGCATATAGCTTTGACATATATCGAAATATAGAGGCAGATATGAATGGATATGATAATCGTCGAGTGCAAGAAGATTCCGCTCACTGATTCAAGCTTTGCGTTCAAAGTGAGAAATAGTATAAAACATTACGATTCAATCCGTTAAAAGTGGAAATAAATGATAAACAATAAGTAACTGTTTACAAACAAACATGAACAGTTTCAGTGAAATATGAGCGATTATCGGAAATTGTAGAATGTCAAGAAAAATAAGGCATAGTATGAAAAAGATATGCGAATAACTCTTGACATTCTGCCTCTACACTCACAATCTGCTTACTCTCATTTAAACAATACAACAACAAACCCTTTTTCATACACCATGTGACTCCTCGACTTGCACTTCTCTCTCTCCGTCTCTCTCTTGCTCTGTTTTCCCTTCTTTTTCTCTCGCTCTTCTTCTTCATAAGTGTGATGTCCACGATAAGAAAAAACTCTTTTAATCTGTCCACAGATTGTAGCAATAAATTGATTTCCACGAGAGGGTAGTTAAGTGAACATGAATATGAGATGACACGCACATAGAGTAGAATATGATTACTCGCTTCATTAACAGTAAGGTCTACTACATGCTTAGTGAGACTGGACTCACAACGGTATTGACTACAAGTATAAAACATTTCTATAAACGAAACGAAACGTGATTCAAATTCCACATCGGAATCTTACACCTCCCGAGAAATCTCTGATGGTACCGTAAGTGTCAAAACTGGCGCCGATTGACGCCGTTTACGAAGTCGATCGAATGCGCTCTCTGAATTCGCATCCAGAAGCGGTGAATTACGACGTGACCACGCACCTCTGAAAACACATTTTGTCGAAGAAATAGAGCAAACCACTCTCCAACTAACTTCCAGTTTTCTACTGCCCTTCTCCATGAGTTACCTTTATTATCTATGCCTGAATGCCAATTTTTCTAGAAAAATCACTAATGCGTGACTACCTGACTTTCGCGCAAGTAGCGGAACTAATTTTATGAGCATTTTTTAGTGGACGAAGAAGTTAAATAAATTTTTTCAAAAATAAAAAAAACCGACCACCTACTAATGCAAACATCCAAATGGTAAACACCCATATATTCACAAATAGACAATGTATAAAACAACTGTTATATTATTTTTACCACACATAACAACATTCTCCAATGACCCCTCGTATTATCTTGAAAGGAAACTGCTCGTGGGTGTAGACATTCAACGTCGAGCGAGAGTTCATCACCTCAACACCGTTATCAAGCTCTTAACAAACACAGCAAATGTATATCACCACCTCCTGCCAAAAAAGGGGTGCTCTTCAACTGTTTTTCTTAATGAAAGAGCATACTGAGCTCTGCTAAGCAACAAAAACGAATGCAGTTTACTGGAAGAAGGCAGACTTTCTCGCAACATTAATGGGCCCTACTATAGGTGACACTGTTAGTAACCATACATGACCATGTTTCGATTTCGCTTCATTTTACACCTAAATGAGATGCTTGGTCATTTGCTGCCGGCCAGCCTCTTGTGAGCCCTTGAATACACCAAGGACATTGGTTAATCGAGTTTCCTCAAGCGAAAGTTTGTTTTCAAAACCTACATTTAAGGCATTCTCTCCGAATATTTGAGTTACCCCGAAATTAAGCCGTCTAAGACTAATTGTCTTTTTTCTACCTTGATGCATGTTGCAATATGGTGTGCGAGTACTTAGAAATGGAAATCCGTGCTTTTCGTGACGCTTCAAATGCTTTGTTGCGAATTTCCTCTTGAAGGATGAAGTAACACATCGAGAACAATACCACGCCTAAAAAATTATAAGAAAAGAAAGCAATCTAGAAATGTTTCAAGTAATAGCGACCAGTTCTGTGAATTAAATTTCAGCCACAATGATGCAGAGATTTTTGCAAAGCTCTGGACCATAGGTGTCTGTGGTAGGGAACGAATGCGCTATTATCCTCAAATAGATTTCAAATAACACATTTTTTTAAACATTTTCTAACGGGCATAAGCAGCTCAAGCTGTTTTCTCCGCAAAAAAAAAATTTCAGAAAAGCAGCGTTTATCACAAGTAAAGCTAAGGCGAGGTTGTTCCCAATGTCCATTCGGCCGACGTTTCGATGTCTTCATCTTCCTCAGAGTCGTTCCTCAGAATAAATATTGGTAACAACCTCTAGTTAGCATATCAATGAAACAAGGTCCATTGACCATTTTTGCCGAGGTTGAATGAAAGTCGATTTAAAATAATGTAGTAGAGGAGGTTCACCCAAATAAAGGGCTCCAGCAACGCAGCGGTACAAGATTCCCTGCAATAAACAAGCGGACTTTGGTCCATTTCCGCTTCCCTGGCAAAGAATGCTCTCTTTGGATTAGCAAATTGGCACCAAACATCTCTGGGAAAATAAAAAGACGATACTAGCTCAATAGATTATGCTGGACCTCTCATGTCATTTACAAGCCAAGTGTTCACTCGATAGCCTCTACGACTCTACAAATGGATACGAAACCATGGCGTATTCCTACTAGATGGGTAAATATTGAACATTTAATCCATTAAAGATCTTAACGACACTTCTCTTAGGTAATAGTTGCCTGATGGGTGTTAACCAGTAACTGATTCGTCCATACTGTTCATGATATCGACTGTGCACTGATAAGTCTCTTCCCCTTACCGTATGTCACAGATCCGTCATTACATGTACAAAATTCAATGTTAACGATTTCACAAGTGGAAAAAGAATTCGACAGTGTAGAGCTATGAAAATGATCAACGTTGTTCTTACCGAACACAATAAACACCGCGTTCACCAGTATTGTTCGTGGATCACGTGGAAAGACATCACCGAAACCTATAAATATAGCATCTAGACCATAGTTTCCAAACATGGACACAAATGTCGTTTAGGAAAGATATATAATAGGCATCTGGAAAAAGTAGATTTGCTTGGCATTTCTTTTGAACTATCTCACCGATTAGAGCAACACTGTTGAAAAGAAAGTACACAGACGTGAAGTAGTCGAATTCAGTAGAAACTGAGAAGAAGAATGACGAAAGAAGAATGTACAATATGAAAAACAATACACCAGCGATAAAAACACGACGCTGTTCGTCTGACAATGATTTCTGACCTGAAAAATACTTCGTTTAATGATAGCCACACCAGTAGTAATTCAAAAAAACTATTTTAATGATCACGACCTCTCTACAGATTGGCAGTGCACTTGACTCTATTCGTAGCACAGTGGCTAAATTCATACCAGGCCAGCACTTTGATTTGTAACGGTCTACAGATGCTTTCCAATCCCAACTCAATGTGGACCATTGTTTTATCCAGTACGTGAACCCGAACCAACGAACAAGTGTGCATTGCAAGGCCATTCTAACTTCTGCTTTACCAGCCGCCTTACTCAACAGCACAAACGATTTTAATGCTCATAAGTCACGAAAACAGATTCAAAGCGTTGCATTGCTTCTCTACCTATGTTATCAATGTCAGTTGTATACAAAAAAGTACTTCTTTGAAAAACTGATAGCCATTCCGCGCTTCTCATTCAAGAACTATGACAGAAAAGAAAACAATACAGTAATTATCAAATGTTTCTATGCGATCTTATAAACTGATCTTCTTAAGCTGACGCGAGGTTGGTACAGATCTTCGTTGTCGTTGTCGTTGTTTTTGATGTTGCTGGTCGATGGCTGACGTTTCGGCGACTTCGCCTTCCTCAGAGCCTGGACGTATTTTATGTTACAATACTTTTATTATTCGGTGGTAAAAAAGGTTAAAGTATTAATGAGGATCAAGCTTTCAAATAGAAGTTATATTGAACAGAAAGGCCACTCACCGTGATGTTACGTGCGGGACTGGCCCACACGTAGTTCACGTGGAGTCGCGTGCAAGACACGCCCGGGGGGTCAAAATATCATTTTGAAATAGGGCGCCAGGTCACTCGTCATAGGGCATTCGTCCTTCCGGTTCATCTTTGGATTTTTGAAATTTATCCAAAACGCCTCAAGAGTTTTGCGCGTTGATGTTTTTGATTCCTGCGCTAGGATCCGCACATTCACTTCAAAATCATCGCCGTTGTGCTTTTGTGCCCTATGCGTACCTAGAGGAGTGTTAAGACGGATTTTAGCTTTCCCATCTAGATGTTCTTTCATGCGGACACAAAGTGGTCTACCCGTTTCCCCGATATATTCCTCGCCGCATGCATTACATGAGAAAAAGTATATTGTACCTAAACTCATGCAATCCCCTTCTTTCCCGTTTGGACTGATCATACAGTTTTCTGAGCTGCACAAACGATCATAGAGACGGTTTCTGCCTCTCCTCTCATCCTTCACACATGAAAAAAGCACTTATCAAAAATATGTATCGTACGGCTAAGAATGTGTGTACGGGAGAAGAAGAAAGGAAGGAATCGCGAAACCTGGCACGAAAAATTGCCATTTCCAATGGCTACGAAGTAGAAGCCACTCGGGTTAGAGGAAAACGTTGGGTAGTTTTCCAAAATGATATTTCAGACGAAAATAAGATTCCCTTTAAGCTGCCCTTCATATCAAATGAAGTAAGTCACGCCATTAAAAAGTGCTTAAGAAAAAGTGGGCTTGAAAATTATGTAACGATTATTGACATCCCACCCAATACCCTACTCAGCCAGTTAGTTCGAAACCGTCTCTATGATCGTTTGTGCAGCTCAGAAAACTGTATGATCTGTCCTAACAGGAGAGACGGAGGTTGCATGAGTTTAGGTATAATATACTTGATTTCATGTAATGCATGCGGAGAGGAATATATCGGGAAAACGGGTAGACCACTTTGTGTTCGCATAAAGGAACATCTAGATGGGAAATCTAAAATCCGTCTTAACACTCCTCTAGGTACGCATAGGGCACAAAAGCACAACGGCGATGATTTTGAAGTGAATGTGCGGATCCTGGCGCAGGAATCAAAAACAGTAACGCGCAAAACTCTTGAGGCGTTTTGGATAAATTTCAAAAATCCAAAGATGAACCGGAAGGACGAATGCCTCACTATCACGTGTGACCTGGCGCCCTATTTCAAAATGATATTTTGACCCCAGGGCGTGTCTTGCTTGCGACTACACGTGTGGGCCAGTCCCGCACGTAACATCACGGTGAGTGGCCTTTCTGTTCAATATGTCGTCTATTTGAAAGTTTGATCTTCATTAATACTTTAACCTTCTTTTCCAGCGAATAATAAAAGTATTCTAACATAAAATACGTCCAGACTCTGAGGAATGCGAAGTCGCCGAAACGTCAGCCATCGATCAATAACATCAAAAACAACGACAACGACAACGAAGATCTGTACCAACCTCGTGTCAGCTTAAGAAGATCAGTTTATAAGATCACATAAATAATTATATCAACTATCTATGCCGAGGTTTATAGAAAGTCCGTCTTTCGAGTATTTCTATGCGATTGACGGCCATTGAGACAGCCACGTTATCCTCACAGGCAAAAGGAAAGATCAAAGCTCCATCCAAATATTGAAGTAGTTCAGTCATCACTCATATGTGAGAAAGTTAATCACAATTAGACAAATCAAATACGGCCATAAAACGAATCTTCACTTTTACCTAACGCTGAAGTTGCGCTATACTTCCGTACAAATCGGGCTTTTTTCGATCGTAATCCATCGTTAAGTAATGGACGATCCAACGTGTCATTTTTCTGGTCTGCAAAACCAATGAAATTTCGGTCAAAAGTGTTTAGGTTTTAAAAGAAAAATCTATAACTGGTCGAAACTCTATAAAGACTGAAAGGCTCCACACAGAAAGCGGATGAAGTAAACTTTAGTGATAATGGAGCCATGTGCGCTACTTATGGTTAGTTTCGGCCAAGGCAATCGAAATCAAGGGCTTCCCGCAAGAAGTATGATGATTAGCCTTTCCAGGGCAATACCTTTCCTTCACGGCGATAACTGAGTGAGCTGCAATGGAATATGGCAAGTAATGGACTTAGAAGGGTGCGGGAAGCGGTTGCAGGTCACCCTCAAAGAACAAGCCCCATATCTATTCCGCAAAGACACAATTTCGACGGAAATATTCAATTCTGATTACCTATCCTAGTTAGATACTATTCGTTACGTATTACTGTGGTGATGAACTACTGCTGAAAACCGATGATGGGCAGGAAGACCTAGCTATAATAAGGCGGAAAGCACCGATCGGTGGAATTCCAATGAAACGAAACTTAAAACAGTAAAATAAAGAATAGAAAGTACAAGATCATGGGAACACCGCTCATTTTTAGCAAAATGTTCTTTCAAGTAGCTTTTTTGAAGAAATAGCTCATAATTTTTACCAACCTTTTTCACATGTGGGCGTGGTTTTATTTTCTGTCTCGTTCTTCACTGCTGAAACTAAAATTTAACGCTTAAAAGCGACGTATGAAGAACATGTTATCAATGACTACTGAACACTGAATGAACACTAGAGAAAGCCCCATTTTAGGTTAGCTTTGTTTTAAGCAGATCCTTTTAGAAATAAATGGCAAGTGATTTCCGCTAAAATAAGTAGGAATAGAAGGGGTATTTGAAATAGTATGTATCAAATGTGATATTAGCCAATTCGTTACGAACATGAAAAGTGACAAAGTATTATATAATTTAATAAGATTCGAATAAGCCACGGGAAGAATTCAACGAACCGAAAACCCTGAAAAGGCTACGCAGGACATGTTGAAACAACGTGAATTTCAAAAGCAAGTAGGTGAAAGTACTAAATTTTCATTCACCTTACTTTTTTACAGTTTTCCATTTCTTCCTTTACATTTCTGTGCTCTCTTAATTGGTAGTTTCATATTCAACATTTTTTTCTATTACCCTTGTATATCCAACATTACCTCCGTAACGGCAACCGCAATGCTTTTGCCCCCATTTACTTATACGATTATAAATGTAGATGAACACATTTCGAAACAGATTTCCTTCTTCTTTGACGAAGGCGAAAAACAGTGGAATTCCTGAAAAAGATAACCTTACAAGGAGGAAATGTAGAATAAAATGATAATCATTATTCGGCTATATTGCCAAACAATCGGATTGACCATAACATCTTGAAAAACAAGATTGCATCCATTATAATGCTAGGATATTTGCAAGGTTCTGGACCGCAGGTGTCTGCGGAGGGGAGCGATCGCACTATTACCCTTTCCGGGGGCCAACTCGTTCACCCTCACACCGTGCGGGTCCTTCGTTTCGCATGTGTCTCAGCTAGTTTTCTATCTACCAGTGTTACGAAGCGAAAATTATGTGAAAAGAAGGACCCACACGGTGTGGTGGTGAACGCGTTAGCCGCCGGAAAGGGTAATAGTGCGATCGCTCCCCTCCGCAGACACCTGCGCTCCGGAGCTTTGCAAATATTTCAGTATCATTTTGGTTGCATTTCATATGATACCCTGTCGCAAAAATTGTAGTAGGCACTAAATAAAAAAAAGAGATTCTCTTCATATTTTCACTGAAGGAACAGCTCGAGAAGTTACTCGAAATATACCGAAATGTCTTAACATCCCCATATTTAATTAATTCAGGTATCAAGCTCAAGCGATTCCACGTTCAAAGATGGTTCAACAACTTCTGCTTACAAAAGCCAAAAACAGAAAAGGTCCTTTCTGTCAGTTCAGAAAACGCTACTAAGACGGCACCATTCGCAAAGTCGATCACAGAGACGTTACGAAGAAAATCTCAGTTTCCAGGAACGACTTTCTATTAACCTCGGCATTGGAATATGAATGCGTCGTTTTCTTGTTCAGCAATCGCGAGGTTTTTAAACAGCATACATTTACTTCCACAGAGAAACACAATACAATACAACAGTAGCTGACGTTTCGGCAGTATCGCCTTCTTCAGAGCTTGGAAGGGTATACTGACATCCAATCTACTAGGCCAAACGCTTCAATGACACTTACAAAAAGACGAAGAACTCTATGGTAAATACATGATCAACAGCTTCTCGAAAAATCGAAAAACCCACCGCTTTTTAGGTGACTGTTGCATATGGTTGATGACCGCACCATTCTACATCAGAAATTGATGCGAACATATGGGGTCAGGTCGCGTATGACCTCTGGGCATAATTGTGATGTAATTACCATAGAGTTTTTCGTCTTTTGGTAAGTGTTATTGAAGCGTTTGGCCTAGTAGATTGTATATCAGTATACCCTTCAAGGCTCTGAAGAAGGCGATACTGCCGAAACGTCAGCTAGTGTTGTATTGTATTGTGTTCTTCTATCGAAGTAAATGTATGCTGTTTAAAAACCTCGCGATTGCTGAACAAGAAAACGACGCATTCTCACTGAACAGTTTCCATTCGAATACGTAGCTTACTAGAGGATGCAAACCAACCGCAGCTCTGACACTCTTCGCTGCAAATGTCCCAACATCGAAATACGATCGAAATGAAAACAAGGCAGCTTGCATGTTTGCTGAGACGTTGCCAACAACGCCTAATTTTTAGTTGCGATCGCTACAAAAGACGTTGGCTTCTCTTCAATGTGTACAATGCATCGAAACCAATGCACAGAAGCCAAGAAACCAAGCAGAAATTTAGTTTTTAATTTACATGCAATTTTGTAGACACGGGAGATAAGGATAAAGTGATAAAGCTGTAGGCGTTGATCATTCCTTGATGGATGTGCTGACCATTCGCTCTCATTGAAGGTGATTGAATGCATACCTGGCCTTTACAATAACTCGCAGTGGCATACCGATGTGTCGAGCCAGTGCTACCATCCTCGCAGACAAGTCGTATGCTAATTTACCGACCCCGGAGGAATAGAAGGCATGGTAGCCACGAGCGCCGGGATCGATCCTGTGTGTAATGCAGGACGCCTCCGACCAAGGCCCTACACGGGCCATAACACAATAATTATCTTCTTTAGCAAATTTTATGATTGTTCTTTATTCCATTTAAATATCGTTTATAGCTTTCTGTATATTTTTCTATACATTACTATTTCTTAAGTGTGAGGGAAAAGAATTCGCTGACATCGAACTAAACTATCGGCGATCTTTGGTAACATGTTCCACATCTTACATAGAAACAGTGACTTTGATTCCTCGTGATGCTGAGATAGGAAAATAACAAGAAATTGATGACCACGAAATAAATTTCACTTAAACTGCATCGACAAAGCACAGAATGGGCTTCAATTTCAATCGGCTCCTTATCGAGAGAAAACGAAGAGATGCTAAAGGCGCCAAGAAAATTTCCAGGCCGGTCTTTGGAAAATGTCTACAAAAATGTAAACAATATACAATTGGAGAATAACGTCTGTGCTAATGGCACTCCTGTTTAATCTAAAGTAAAAGTTACATTCTGCCAATGTATTAGAATAGAAGCCAGTGTGATAGCACTGATTTTGTGATTCAGTCTGTGCTCATATGGAGGGTACACACAAAAAACTATAGTGTATGCTGATAAGCCCTCCAAAATTCGCGGTGATGGTAGTTATAGAAGACTTTTTGAAAGAGGGAAAGAATTAACGAGCGGTGGTTCTTTTACGACCGCATGAATGGATCACAGCTCATTACAGAGGATATCCTATTTGATTGACGTGTTCATAAAGAATAGAAGGGCTTAAGACAAATAGAAAAAACAAAAAAAGTTTAGAAAAAGGCTGTGTTAGCAAGAAAATAGAGATGCCGTTTTGAATGCCATGAGGAGTTCCCAAAACATGACGACGTTAGATGTGCTGTAAAAGAGGCGAATTCGTCAGCCATAGAATGAAACAAATATCCCTTTGAAATGCTTTTGGTGAGCTCACAAAAGCTCCAAGTTGTAAAAGGATGAAATATGAAGAGATTCAACGGTTTGTAAAAAGTGTACGTTACGAAGAAATTTCAGCAGAAGTTTCAGGAAAAGAATTGAGGGTTTCTAATTTTTCCGTGAACGTCATACCTTCTGCAAATTAGTAGATTTGTTAAAACAAATATATATCTGTGGAAGAACAACTCATCTTTGCATGCACCGTGTATAGCTTGCAACCTGGTTTTGGCGAGGAAGTATTGCTTGGTGTCGAAGCGTCATATAGACGCTCAATTATCATAATCATTTTTAAAAAAGTCACTGTGTTGCTGTAACATAAAAAGCAAAAAATTACTACATACTCATTAAACAGATAAACTCTGCCTAAAGCATTTTTCTGAGAACTGCAATGTGTGGTGTGGGCAGTACAAGGATTGAATGGAAAACGTAACAATTAAACAAAGCTTTTACTTGGACCATCGTGTTTCGAGTGTAAAATCTCTGCATTTCGAGAAAAGAAAGAACGATGAAATCCCAAAAAACCTAATCCGAGGAAAAGTACTTTTTTCGACAACATCTGTGGAATTGCAATCGGTCCACCTACCATCCCTACGAAAGTGAAAAAAAAATCCGAAATGCGTAATGAAAAAGCCTTTCCACGATTTCTTTAACGGAGACTTCAACTTTAGAATAAGGAAGATGGGATCTATCTGACTTCTCTGAAGCATATGACCGCTCGCCGCTTATTAAAATATGAAGAGTCAACTAGGTCAGAAAATGTTAGATTAAAATACAAGACCATATGTTTTTGCCAAAAATTGCTTTCATTTTGAAACGGCCGTTTTCTTTAATACAGTATGCACTTCAGTGTTAAAAATGATGCAAAACCGAAGTCAACTGGCGATAAATTTGACTTGTTGTGTTCTACGAAGACCTGCTCCTTAGTATCGCGCTCGCGATGGCCGAAGTCAAAGTCGAGTTTGCAGCGAACAACACACCGAACGGACTGTACTGCTCTCCTTCAAGCGTTCAAAAACAACGAAATGAGCTGTGAAGATTTCCTTCTGACGATTGAACGCGCTCGTCGAAGACACTCTGTCCGATCAACTCGAGCGAGGACAAGACTACTGCACGCATTGCGGGCTCGATATGCAGAACACATTTGCCCTCGTTTATATGAACCCATACCTCTACTCAGTAGGCCGTTGCAAAGTGAGGTTTTGCTGAATGCTGACCGATTGCGACCGAAAAAATCGTCTTTACTTCTAACATTGTCAACTTTAAAAGACAGAGTGGAGACGACAGTCATTCCAACATTTCGCCGAGAAAGTGTTGTGCTATGCTAAACAACAGGTGTAGCATACGACGCTCGCCCCACAACTCCACCATAATAGCAAAGCTCTTCTGTCGTTCCTTATTTTCTACACAGATAAGCTACTCTAATGCAACAGCGAAATCATGCCATTCTTATCTTTTGTCGCAGCATAATGGATGTTTTGAAGATGATATCGTCGAATTTTCAAGAGGTACGAATACAATGAAACGACCAATAGGCTCGATAAAAAGAGAAGTTGTGAATGTGAAAAAATCAAAACACGTAGTCCACTGATAACGAATGAGTATGTGATGGCGGTAAAACTTAGTTGGCGATCTTCCGCTACGTGAGAGGGTTCAATAAATATGGAGAGCGAAACCAGATCCGTAATGGGGTCACCCTTTTAACAATTATAATTAAACGAATAAGAAGTACAGCTTTTTTACACGAATAAGCTGAAATGAGGTTGGCATAAAGGCCTTGTTCGGCTAACATTTCGACGCTTTCGCCTTCTTCAGAGCGTTGTTGATCAGAGTTGATGTTCTAAAGTTAGTAGTTGTCGGGATGTGGGTGTTTGTTGCCGCATCGTGTCGAATTCAGTGGAGTGGGAACACCACTCGAATGGAGAACTTCACTTGGCAGTGCCCTTTTACCACATCGCAACGACGACCAGCCGTGGACCATCACCTCGGATCAGCGCGACTCTCAGGAAGTCGAAGGCGCCAAAATGCTAGCCGAATAAAACTTTTATACCAACGTTATGTCAGCATAATTATGCAAAAAGGTTACTGATCATTGTTATCGAGGTTTAACGAAAGTCGGCTTTAACACAAACGGAGATGTTTGCAGCTCACTTCATTCAAGTGCACCAATAATGGAGCAGACCTCAAGTTACCTGCTAATATTTTTAGACTTTTGGCTTTCATTGCACAACGACGGCATAGAGCGAGATTAAGAAAAAGCAGAATCGTAAGAGGTTATAAACCCAATTTTTGTCTAATAAAGATAGCCGTGGATAAAAAAGACAGAAATCGCTGGAGTTATGAAAGCTTCACATGGCTTTAAAACTACAGCGAAAATAAAAAATAGGAAATCACGATAGTTTAATACAAACCGAATGCGCCGTAAATGATGGTTGCCATTCGGCACTGGGCTGTGTCTGCAGCCATGTTACCGTATCCTATGGTGGTATACACGCTGAAACAGCTCAGTATTAGTAAAATCTGCTAGAAAAAGTGATTAAAAATTGAAAGTAAACTAAGGGTCGTATATTCCTGATAGCATCGATAATGAAGAAACCAGGTTAAGGGAAAGGCAAAGCAAGGGTCTTTGTTGATGTGGTGGATTATACGCGATCCTCCGGTAATGGCATTCGCAGATTCGAAGGACACATTAGTCGCTAGTTTTCGTCATATCTCAGGATCGTGGTGGTTGTATTTCGCATATATTACGGAAGATGAGTGCCCATATTTTTACGAAGTACTATAATAGAAGACATTGAATACGAAAAAGAATAACGGCACGGAAGCATATGAGGAGGATAACTATATAATACCTACTTGATACTTGAATGGCCAGTCCTCACTGATTGTGCGGCTCTCAGCACAATCTCCATTTTTCGGAGATTTGCTGGTTAAGCTATTATGGTGCCCTGGAATATCGAGGTCAGCTTCGCCAAAGTCTCCTCCAGGCCTTCACCACCACAGGAAATCGTAGCCCTTGTGGACCAGAGGGATAATTGCCACCATGCGACTTTGATACCAGGACGGTGGTGGAACCTGGTATTGGTTTGCTCTTAGCTAGGCTTCCTGATGGGAGCGCCGGACTCCTTCTCAGCTTAGGAGACTCTGCCGGTGTGATGAATAACCCAGCTGTACATGGCAGCCCGACACCCAGGAACCTCCCAACCACGATGTGCCGGTAAACCGCTGGGAAGCGAGAACTATATGAGGAAAGATAATAGTTGCTTTCACTTGCAGTTATATTTTTTCAGCGTTGTTCCGTTGAAGACGGAGAAAGCGCCAAGAACCAACAAACTTGCCAGGACACTTTCTTCACCATCAGATTTCGTGCTTGCCTTTTGTGCTCTCCAACCAGATTTTTCTTCATTTCATTCATTGTTTATGAATATTGTATTAATGAAAAGATTTAAATGCGAGTGCTGAGTTGAAAAAAATGTTCAGTTTATTTGGACGCTATGAAGAGTACAATAGAGATTTTGCTGCTTTTTGATGATGTTCTTCGCCAGCCTTAGCAGTAGAATTATTCGCGTTCGTCATTCAACACCATTTGATGGAAAGATGACAGCTCATTAGCATATTGTGTTCATTCGACGACGGAAGCAAATCAATGGGTTTAAACTATCCTCCTATTATTCAAGCATAAATTAGGTCTTCTTTCGACAAGAAAGAACACTTGGGTCATTTCAAAGATATGGCTACTACTTGACCTGTAAAAACATGTAGCACAGACTAAGAAATTAGGTTTCAAAAAATGAAAATGGGAAATCCTGTCGTGCCCAGGAGTCCTTTGGATAGTAGGCGATATAGTTTTCAATCAGTTTTGGTTTATCAATTAAACAGTAAAGTTTCTTGTTTTTTCACGATGATATATTTAGATCGATGTTTTATCGAGAACAGCTCTGTTATAAACGAAAGGAAAGCGAGGACCGCTCCCACGAGTTATGCCGTACGGCCGCATTGTCCTCTAAATTCAACTAACCAAAATTAAAATCTCTTCAGGTTTCCACGACATTTGTAGTCAACTAGTCTTCTAAAAGTCAAATTGCGTTCATAATTGTGGCATGTCTTGAAGATTTTAGTGATGAAAACGTTATTAGATTGTGATATAAACGCTAAGATTTGGATAGGGTTGCTATCCAGCACCAGTCAGCTCGCGAATAAGCAAATAATTCCTCTTAGCACAACACTTTACGGAACGCACTTACCGCAGTGGTTAGTGGTCAGGCACCTTTTAATACGTCATCTTTGGTTCGATCTCTCGCCTCAGGCTCACCAAGCCTTTCATCCCTCCGGAGTCGGCAAATTGCTACAAGACTTGTCTGGAAGGGTAGCAACACTGGCTGGATGCATCGGTATCCCTCAGTAGGCCACCGCGAATCATTATAGAGTCATATGCATTCAATCGCCTCTAATGATGCTTAATGAAGGCGAATGTATGACCCATCTTTCACGGGTTAGTCAACGCCAAACGCTTTAACCTTTATTCGGCATAACGCATTCCACTGGATTGTAAAGGATCATCTAAAAAATAACCCCTGTGAAATTCGAAAACTGTAAAATAAGCGCATGTTTTCAAACATTCAAACAGCATTTTTGAAACGGAAATTATTGCCGGGAAGAAATGAAGCAATTTTCACCTGAACGCGTAGACGAGAGCATTTGTGAAGTCATTCATCGAGTGCGTGGTAGTCCTGTTCACCAAATGCCAGCTAGAATATATCCATGCGTTATATTCATTAATTCAACGAGTAGTAAGATAAAAGTCACTATTAATAATCTGACTTCTTATAACATCGTTCGACTTTTTCAAGATAGATTCGCATCAAGTTAAAGCAATCATCTCCTGCTTGACACATCGTCATGATGCTGTCCAATGAAGCGTTACGCGATAAATCGCACCTTAATCGAATTGTTGTAACGTTTCTATAGAGGTAGACATTCGGAGATATATAGAAAACTATTACAGTTGTCGAGCAGAGCATATGACCATTTACATTTGGTCCTATTCAGTCTTCTCAATAAAAAGCTTTCGTCCGCTTATTTTTCAGCACTAATTCAGAATGCACATAGCGAGCTTATTCAATTTCTGCACATATGTCACATTATATTTAGTTTTATCTAAATAAACCATGAATGATCAGAGTGGGATACTAACAAGGGATAAAGAGAACTACGAGTAGAGTCGAAATTAAAATGAAAATGGCTTGAAAAGTATAATAAATGATGGTTTCGGAATTGATGACACAATGTCAGATCACGTAGTGAATGAAATTTAACTTCAAAACTTGTTGACTTTCAGAGATCTCAAACAAGAACGCTGACGAAGCTCAGAGAAGAGTTTGATTGTTCAAAATAACTGACGAAACGTACAACATGGGTGATAAGTAATTCCTTGGGAATGGAAAGTGTTCATTGCTAAGGATCGTATAGATGAAAATCAATGTGTATTAGATGCACGTGAGTATCCGAGTCTATGACCGTTTTTAAATATAAGCGTGTTACGATTATATGTCTATACATAGTTGTCTGTCTGAAGCTTACACGGGTTCTTCAGTTTTACTTTTAGTGTAAATAAAATAAATGCAGAGTTTAAAAAAGTCTGACTAGTGAATGTAGTGTCGGCGATGCTTATGTACACATTTCATCAGCATCAAAGTTCGTTAAAGTTAGGAAAAAAGAATGGTAGAAGTTCTATCTCTATTTTACACAATATTTCCAACATACTACTGTTTTCAGGCTTATAATCAATCAATAATCAAAAATCAATGTTTATAGAAGTCAACGGGCGCGTGTGGCGCAGTGGTCGGAGGCGCCTTGTGGCTCATAGGTGAAATCGATACTCGCACCCGTGGCCCACCAAGCCTTCAATCCTTCCGGATGGGCAAATTGGTTGCAGACTTGTCTGGGAGGACAGTAGAACTGGCTCGATACATCGGTAGGCCACCACGAGTCACCATTGTGAAGGCCAGGCATGCATTCAATCACCTCCAACGACATTTAATGAAGTCGAATGCATGGTGCATTCCTCAGGGATTGATCAAACGCAGAGAGCTTTTAGCTTTACATAGAAATCAATAAAATTATATTTCATGTGGAAACACATTCATTGACGTCCATCACTTACCGATTGTTAAATTCCTCAATTAACCTGTCGTCGTGCTCTCCGTCAAGGGTCTAAACATATGAATGAGCAAAAAACTGATAGGTAGTGGTTATCACTTTTATTGTTTTTTATTCTTACCGTTATTGTTATTATTATTATTATTACTATTATAATTATGAGCATTACCTTAAATATCCAGGCACCTATTATAGTGTATATGGGTAAGACGAAAATGTAAAACAAGTGAAATAAACGAGTCTTCCGTAGCTGTGAACCTAAAACGGAGTAGAAAATTTAGTACGGCAATTTCACGCTTCTTCACAAAAAGTGTCTATAAGAAATGAAAAGCTGTTTTTGTTTCCGTTTTTTTCTTGACATTTCAAGCATGGATATTGATTATCCATCGAACCATGGACCAAAATTTTTATATGAGGTAAAAACCACGCTGAAATTAGTTCGTTGATTAGAAAAGTATAGTTGGTTATGTCTGGTAAAGAGTTACGTTCACGGTCGCATACAAGTGTTCAGAGCGTTTTCTCTTTATGATTTCGGCAGGAGCTATTAGAAGAAAAACGCTACACTCAATATCTACCTACTTAAAACATTAACGAAGAGAGAATGAATAAACACGCGGATAGTACTGAATTTTAGTCGACCTTTACCCTTCATCGTTGGCATCTCTATTCCACAATGAATTCAGTAGCAAATAATATATAAAGAATGTTTTGTTACCACTAAATCGTTTAGCATGGATTCAAAAACTGATTAACTGCACTTTAATGTATCAAGAGCGATTGGATTTCCGTACCAGTTCTCTGAATGGTTCGACTGACACTAGCTAATCCGCGAGGTCTTTCAGAATCACGCGGTTCAGCTGGCGATTTCTCACGTGTTGACAAGAACCAGGCTGCTCGCTGTAACATCGAACTGCGATCCATCGTAACCTAATTGCATAAGTTTGACATTTAAAAGAAATATTTAAAAAAGAGTTTTGGTCGATGACAGTATTTGCAAGTGTGCGGAAAACGATAGTGATGATCTAACAATGAAGATAGCTTAAAAGCTCATGTACATATTCAGCAGAAGGATCACACATCTGTGGGTGGAGCTTTGCACCATTCTTTCTTATTTCCGTCAAAAAAAACAAGTTTGCTTCCTCAACCTTTTTATTTACTGCTTATTCTTTTTTTACAAATGGCAGGGTATGTTGCGAAATATAACTATTATAATGCTGAGATATTTGTAAAACTCCAGACCGCAGGTGTCTGCGGTTGGAAACGAACGCGCTGTTGTCCTTTCCGGGTGAATAAGCGTTCACTACCACACCATGCGAGTCCTTCATTTCGCCTGTCTCTCAGCTAGTTCTATCGATCACTTATTATTATATTAGCTGATGGCAAGTATTATTATTATTATTATTATTATTATTATTATTATTATTATTGTTATCATTTATTATTATATTAGCTGATGACATCTATTACTATATTAGCTGATGGCAAGTGATCGATAGAACTAGTTAGGAGACAGGCGAAACGAAGAACCCGCATGGTGCGGTGGTGAACGCGTTAGTCCCCGGAAAGGAGAGTAGCAGGTTCGTTCCCCACCGCAGACACCTGCGGTCCGGAGTTTTGCAAATATCTCAGCATTATGTAAGGATTAATGATAGTATTTCTCCTCGACAACTCCCACTTCTTCAGCGGCTTCCTACGTGTTGAAATGCAATCTATATATGGAAGTTCATCCACTCAGCATGTTTTCTAAGCAGTTCGACAATGAAAAATAGTTCGATCTTTCCTCAAGCAGGCGCAAGTGAGAAAAATCTATGTCAGTCTAAACCCAGAAGACTTTCGTTATTACTATCGCCGATGACGAAAACCAAGGGCATCTTAGTGAAAAAAGTACGACGCACTTTGTCGGCTTTCAATAAAAAAAAAGTGCGTACATTTTGCGTCTTTTGTGTGTGGAGATAGGACTGGAAATCAGTAGCGCGTGGCTGCGAAGAATGGATATTTTGGTGATGCTCGCCCGAAACATTCTATTACTAAAGGGATCATAAGCGAAACAAAGTGGCACGCTAACAGTGACTAATTTCCCTTGTGTTCAGCTGGCTATTTGTCGCCTAGCATCCCTAGAAGAAAATGAAAAAAGAGAACACGGCAGAAACGCTTACTTCTAGAGGACTGCGATCTAAAGCATCCGAGTAGAACTCTGTCAGATGCACATACTTACTTATGTGCTTAAGAAGCTTTGCAAAACGTTTTTAAAACGCTTCAAAAAGAGAAGTGCAGCACTATTTGTCTTCACCACAAAAGTTTAGTAGAATATCGACATCAATATCCACGGCTTCCATTTAGATCTTCGATACACGCTTCTACCCATCCTCATTTCTGAGGTGGGAAATCGTGTCCTTAGAGTGATTCGTACATTCGTACCTGCACATGCTCTCACTCATTAAAAATCCAGCTGCACTGGTCAAAATAATATTAGAAAGTTGAAGAAATTTTCAACAGTTGTTGTCAGCATAATGACGTTTTATCACATGCTACCTTTACAAGCTAATGCAGTTCAAGAGGTAATGGGAAACTATAGGTTGTTTGGAAATGGGTTAGAAGAAAAACGCATGGACGAGTAGGTTCTCCAGAAATTGATATCTGACTTCAACCTGTATTTTCAAAGCAACATAACTCAGTTTGGAATAGAATTTTTAACAGAAATAAAAGTAACATTTCGAAACCGACCTTCCTTGAACCTAGGTATCACTAAACAATATGTATTCTTTCTTTGATGAGTTTACACGAGGTTGATAATGATGTTTATTTTCGGCTAACGTTTCGACGTCTTCGTCTTCCTCAGAGCCGATGATCCGAGTCGATGGTCCATGATTGTTATTCGTCTCGAAGTGGCAGCTTCGCCTTCGTGTCGAGTCAAGTCTTCTTCAGTGAGCCATCTCCTCGAATGAGGCATCTTTACTCAGTGATGCCCTTTTATACACGATGCTGATGGTGAATATAATGATAATGTCCGGTGATAACAACTTGTTTTTCTTCCGAAATAAAAGTCATTAGAATTCACACATTTTCGCCAACAAAAACAAGTTTATTCTTACTGATTGCTTAAAATTCTAAACTTTTGGGGCAGATGAAGTTGCTAACGTTCAACTTTTGCAACGTCCGTTGCCTGTTAGCATGCAGAAGAACTGGGCTCTCTCTGTTGACCAGTGTGAGTCACAACCGTTGAAGTTACCAGTGCGTTTTCTTGATTTTCTGGATGTAGTTTGCTCTAACCCTTTTCCCTGACTACCTGTGATAGATTAAACCAGCTGGGGACCATTAAACGGCCAGAATCATAACCTTCTTTCGATGGAATTCCAGCTTTCGGAAAGTCTCACGAGCTTCAATGCGGTCGATTCATTGAGCCGTTCTTCGCCAGTTCTATCAGCGAATGCATGTCGTCGCATATCACAATACTGTAGGGAAATGGGTCGTTCCGGCTGGCTAAGAGAGGCGCAGCCGATACCTTAAAACGGTGATTTCTTTAACTGTCATTCAATTCGTGCGGCCCTCCCCACTTTCCTCGAGCTTCTCCGACCTTCGGACTATGTTTAGCAGCTTCGATTTCGTTCATACGTTTACATCGAGTTCTGTTAGTTCTCGAAAATATATGCTCATATTTGCTTCCACAAAAGCCTTAGATTTGTCGGCATAGTCGTCCGTGATTTCCCACATTTTTCATGTCAAATTCGCTATGATGATACTTTTGAAACCAACGTTATGCTGTGCGTTCGTTAACACTTCCTTGGTCCCACACTTTGCTTATGTTTCGAGCCGTTCGAGGTGTATACCAAGTACTAGATATTTATAAAAGAAAAAAAGTTCATCAAAATTGCTGTTTTAACATCTTATCTCCTAGAACTGTGAAATTCGTCGCAAACAAATTTTGTTTTTTGATTCATTGATAGAAAACAAATACGGATAAAATAAGCTCTGCAATAGAATACTCAAAATACAAATCCGACTTCAATTTCCAAGCAATCTAATAGTTGTTCTTCAAGAAGGAACTCCTACAAAACACCAAAATTTATTGCATTGCGCATCTACAAAGCATCAATTTGTCTCACTTTTATGCGACTAAAGAAGGATTATTGAAGCTTCTAGCCGCCAAAAAGGGTTTCGAATTCTACGACATGATTCTTCTCAGAAAAAGAGATCCGACAACGATAGTGTCTTACCGAAATTATTCAGTCTCACGTAGGAAAACTTCATGCGAATCTGGATAGTGTTTAAACAAGTGTGACACCAGATGGCATCAATAACCCATCTTATCACAATCTATGTACTGTCACTCAGGCTACCATAACGCTCCTGACGATGTCGCTCTTACAATATTAAGAAATGGATAGTTTCAGTGATTACTGACGAAATATTGGTTGTCGTTCATAGCTGCTTCTTAGAAGCTGTTTTGTCTTTCATAAGATTTCTCCCAGCGTACCACATATTTCGCATATTCCTGATGTGTAAATCTCCGACAGGAGGTCCTCACAATAGAAAGATGGTGCGAGTGCCTTGAGATCACATACCATCGACTTTGTCAAACGCGCAGTCATATTAGTCTTGTTTGAAGAATATTTCATCAGGCAAGTGAGAATGGAAATCTGGAGTTCAGATACAGGCGATGACCAATGATCAGAAACGTTGCCGCAAACGCTGTGATGGCACTAACCCGTTGATTAGATTTCGTAATGAGGACTAAGACGAAAAAAAAGAACAAGGATTTAAAAATGCACTTTTCGTCATTCAATTGACCAGAAGAACCCACTGGGAGTAAGAAATCGTCAACCCATTTTCCCTGTCTAAGCAGACAAAAGCGTCCATATACCTCTCCGTAGGTGCAGGTAGATTTACTAACTGAACCTTCTGTCTCTGCTGAGCGGGATTGATTTATACCTCAAGTATTGTGAAGAAAGGGGTCGCGCAGCACAGTTGTAGTGGTGCCGATCGTTATGAGCACGGTGTTGGTTTAACTCTAACCCGGATTCACCAAGCCTCTCACCCGTTCCGGTAGCATACTTATCTGTGCCTACCTCGCTTCCTCAAATCCGAACAGGAACGCTTTAACTTTAACGGGGCTACCCTAGGACTCGACGGAGGATTGACTCGACTAACATTCAACGACATTCATAAGCAAAACAATCCACAAAGAGTAGACGAACCCGCATGTGACAACTTCGAAGACGATTGTACATGATCAGTGCGAGGAAGCGAATAGAATGCATGAAGTGCTGTGATCCGTATAGTAGGTATGAAAGATGGATCGCTTTAATAATGTTGACAATCAACATGTTTTTAAATTTCTGAGCTTACACGGACGGAGTTGATAATAATGTTTATTTCGGCTAACGCTTCGACGCCTTCATCTTCATCAGAGCCGATGATCCGAGTCGATAGTCCACAGTCGTTCGCTTTTTCAAGGTGGCGTATTCGTAGTCGTATCGAAACGGATCTTCTTCTAGTGGAACACCTCATAAAAGAAGCATGCTCACCCGGTAGTGCTCTTTTATACAGGGCTGTTGTTGCTAATACGACGATCCGTTGATAATAGTTTGTTTAAAAAATGATGACGATAAATAAGTAGTGATAGATAAGTGATAAAAAACTAACAATAGTGGGAGTAATTACTGATAATAATAAATGATAATGATTACTATTAATAATTGTAAACAACAATGATTAATAATGATAATAGAAACAATAATAATAATAATACTGATAATAACAACGATAACAACAGTAATGATAATAACAATAATAACAATATTCATATACGCGTATGTGTGTGCGTGTTTGTTTACATATACATATGTACACACATATACATATGTGTGTTTGTGTGCTTTCCTATAAAAGTGACCGCACCTTATGCGTTCGTTTCCACAGAAAATATGCAATAGAAAAAGTGAGAAGGGGCGTACACACATGGGAAGCATTTTGCTATCGTCTACAACAAGTAAGCCCTTCGTCCACTCTACGAATGTCTAGCATGAAAAGTTTGAATGGCTTAGTTCCACACAAATGGTGAATGAAAAGGACTCATGCGAAATCACTGGGAAATATATATCCGCCATACCGACATCAGCAACGAGACCTTAATGGAACCTACCGGAGTAATCCGAGAATTAATGGGAGCAGATGTTGTTGATGCAATTGGATGGAAACATTACAAGAAAGGGAATAGCGCCTTCATTAACTGGTTTATATCCAAGCGATCTCATAGGTTTAACTAGTGAATATTATTCATTGCTTCAACTCACCGCAATTCCATAGTCTCCAACTGCCGACGCCACCGAACTAATGCGACTGAACTCTGGAATGCTTTGAACACTACTAGAAGTTGACACGCATGGAGCCTGCAAGAGACACGTCGACGGTTACGCTAAACTGACATTAACAGTTACAAATAAATAAGGTGACTGAAAAAACTTCTTATACGAAGGAACGTTTGGCTTAAACACCTGATGTGAACAAAAGCTTTGAATGTGAAAGTTTCTGATAGTTTATATATGTTGTAGTTATGATGCAAGAAGTATTCTTCACCAATAAGCTAACACAGGGTTGATAAAAAGCTTTATTCAGCCAATGTTTCGACGCCTTCGCGTTATTCAGAGCTAGTTGATCTGAGTCGAATGTCCACAGTTGTTTCTTTTTCAAAATGTAGGTCTTTGTGACGGCATCGAGTCGAATCCAGTGTAACACCGCTAGAATAAAGTCACTCAGCAGTGCTCTTTTATACAGAAAGAACGTTGTTGTTGGCGATTGCTTCTTGGTAAACGTTTGTTTTACTCTAGAAAATCCATCCTGCAGCAATCCTTATCATTATCAGCTAACATAGGGCGCAATAATTTTCGAAAACCGAATTTTTGCTTAACCTTGACATCACTAATCAACATATATTCTTTCAATGATATGAACTAATGGCTTGACCGGAGAAAAACAAACGATTACTAAAGGATAATCAATATTAACAACCATCCTGTATAAAAGACCACCGCTAAGTGAGATTAGTTACTTATTAGCCTCTAACTAATTAACGCTGCAAGGGAATTAATGAAACATTGGCGCCTATTAAAATGCTGAGATATCTGCAAAACTCCAGACCGCAGGTATCCGGGGTGGGGAACGAACGCGCGCTATTGTCCTTTCCGGTGAGTAACGCGTTCACCACCACACCTTGTGGGTCTTTCGTATCGCTTGTCTCTCAGCTAGTTCTATCGATCTTTTTTTGCTATCAGCAATCACCCGTCAACGGCATTGATTTGGGGAGCCCAAGCCCGTTGACGAGTGGTTGCTGATGGCAAAAGATCGATAGAACGAGCTGAGAGACAGGCGAAACGAAGGGCCCGCATGGTGTGGTGGTAAACGCGTTACTCCCCGGAAAGGACAGTAGCCCGTTCGTTCCCCATCCCAGACACCTGCGGTCTGGAGTTTTACAAGTATCGCAGCATTATAATGGTTATATTTCGCAAAATACTCTGCCGTTGAAAAGAATTGACAGTAAATAAAAAGGTTAACATTGGCGCCTATGTTCGTCGAACAAGAATGTGGACACGGTATGGACACAATCCGAAGGACTTCTAGTGCCACTCTAGGGAAGTGATTTTGAAAGAAGTTGTCTCGAAAATAAGCGATTAGAGTACTAAGCGAAATACAACCACAACGTTGCTGAGATATTTGCAAAACTCTGGACCGCAGGTGTCTATGGTGGGGAACGAACGCGCTATTGTCCTTTCCGGGGAGTAACGCGTTCACCACCACACCATGCGGGTCCTTTGTTTCGCCTGTCTCTCAGCTATTTCTATCGATCTTTGCCACAGCAATCACCCGTCAGCGGGAATGATCTGGGGCGCCCAAATCGGCATAGAACCCAGTTAAGCTGCGGCTGTAGTTGAAATCACAGTGTTATACCTTTTTTTATTTAAAAAAATAAATAAAATAAATAAATAAAATAAATAAAAATAAATAAAAAAATAAAAAATAAAAAAAGGTATAACATAAGCGATTAGAGTTTCTTGTTAAAAGCGCCAATATATAAGCACTTTTCCTTAAGCTTATCTTGAATCCACACCAAAGTCGAGTTAACTAGATTTCTCCACTTCAACTGGAGCAATGATTTCCCGCCTTACAGTAGGTGAGAAACGTTTCCAGTTCTAGAATACTGTGTATGGTTCGTCCTCCAGTGAGGTTTTCAGAGCTGAGTAAGCCGATGCCAGGATTTGTTGTAGCTAAATGATTAGAAATTCGAAAACCAACTTCTGATCCATAAAGACCTACTAGAAAAAAAACAATTGTGGCATAAGTCTCAATAAACCGGCACAACAATATAGTAACCTAGGTGTTTCCATTTAGAATGTTGTGCCGATGGAACGACTCATAAGAGGCGAGCAAACCTTGAGTTGCATAACACTTCGCTGGAATGGAGCCAAAAAAAAATGCTCACGAAAAGCATTGAAGTTAGTTTTTACTGTGAAGCTGGGGCACCACAGTTGTCGTTATGGTTGCAAATTTTTGCGGTCATCTTAAGGTCGTACATCGCATCAGATTCTAAGCGATCACACTGCAGAAAGGAAAAAGCTGGTAAATGGAAATACGCCAATTAAATCGCACGACCTCTGTTATCCATGAAGGGAAAAATCTTATCATGGCCTCTTTTATCAACTCTTATCACCCAGTTCGTTGACTAATGCGAGACCTCTTCATACCACTTAAAAATAATCTGTCTTCAGCTTACGAAGTGGACGATCAGTTTGACCAATTTCACTCACCAACAAGGGAAACTGACGAAAGCGAACTAAAAACGTTCGGTTATCAGTTGGAAAAAGTAATCGACAAAAAAAGTTCTTGCATGATTACTGTCAGAAATTCCAAAGCTAGGCGTGGAAGAGACACAAGAAAAGAAAACAGAATTGCAAAACTTGGAACAAGGTATCGACCTGGGAATGGAAGCTATCTTTCTGGACGACACTTCTAATAACGCCTCTTCAGTAGAAATTAATTTTTCTTAAAGAAAGAAAATCTCTGCCGGAGATGGTAGTCTCCTAACGACGCGATTCATGTGGAGGTCGATCACAACCTCAAAAACAGATGGGACTATCGTGAAACTTTCGCAGTGTACTTCCGCACTGCACCATAGTATGGTTACCTTTTCGCGTACACTTCAGTTAGCAGCCTCCTGGCTAAAAACTGCTGTCATCGCCTAGGAAGTAAAACAACAATGCCGCATGATGGTAAAGTTCTGAATGAGGTGCTTAGCTATCAGGGCACTGGCAGATTAATGAATTCGTGAAAAAGCTTATTTTTGTGGGGTCAACGCTTAGAACGACCCCTAATTCTCTGCTGTTATGGCGCTGCTAATTTTTTAGACGGTAGACGAGAATATTTCACTAACCGGAGCAATTGATAACTTGAGAAATTGCACAAATATAGAACAGACTCCTATTGCTCTATAGATGAGAATAGTGAGTGTGTTACTCCTTACTGAATATTACTACTGCCCATAACAGAAACGTCTTGCCGTCGACACTTGGAGTGTTTTTCAACTCCCATTAAGCCTACTGCTGTAGTCGCCATACCGCCCATTATTATTTCACCATCACTCATTTGTCATCACATCCACTGTGCAGATCGCAGCACTTCTTGCTTTGCACCACTTTTTCTCGCTTTCATCATCCAAAAAGGACTTGAAACGCGTGTCGCTTCTGCTAATGCTTGAGGATATCGCTTTCTACATAAATTTGAACAATTCTCATCAAGTCGATTTTCCTCGAAATCTTGGGGATGGCGAAGCTAGGACGTAACCGCGTAATCACACGACCTTTGTTATCCATGGATAGCGCTGAGGAGTGGGTGACATCTTGTTTCTTGATGAGTCCATCACATCATTAACAACTCTTCTTGCTGAGTAGAATATAGGTGGGAATAAGGTTCTGCGTCAGAATAAATCACTACCAAAATGACCTATAGAGAGTTCGCACCGCAACTAAAGCCAAAGGACAGCTATCAAGATCACGTCGTCACGAATATGTTAAGGAGCAACCAAAGAAAACGAGCTATTCATACAGTGACTTAGAACCCTTATCAAGGAAGTCTAAGTTTTTCGAAACAAACAACTATTTAGTTCAAATCACATTTATACCACGAATAAAAAATTGCTCGGTAAGAAAAACAAAAACTGAAACTTTTAGAACTGGAGCACCCAATACAAGTGGTTATTTAATGCTGAAGTAATTACTGTTCCAAAACATAAATTCTAAAAGATTTATAACTAGGTCCAAGCAGAAGTTAGTAATCAGGACGAAAAATATCAGGATCTATATAATTTTTCTAATGAGCCGTACGTTTATTTGCTTCTCCAACGTGAAATTCCGAAGTTCTGGAAGCGACAAATTCTCCAAATGAATTTAAAGATCGCTGAAATCATCCATTACAACCCTTTAAATCGTAAACAAACTATCAAGCGGATAAGCAGTTTCAAAAATTTGGCAAGACACACCAACTTCTGAAACATCTCTGACGGCAAAACATTAACGATTTCTGTTCCACGATAAGTTCCAACAACTCGTCGGACAACTACAGCTGCAAAACTCAAGAACTAAAGCACCCAAACTGCACCTTACCCAATTAACCTAACAGACCTCTCGCTAACCGACTACCACTTTTTTCAAATACCATCCTAGTAAAGCTTATTTCGATTATTTAAAACTTGAAAATCAAAAGCTTGTAAAAATGAAATATGTTCAAGCAAGGTTGTAATAAAAATGAAATCCACGCTCCGAAACAGTAGTTTCTTTTGCATCAGACAATAAAGGCCAGTTCCGGCTTTCGTAGGAGGTTCCTGCATCAATACGAGCAAAAAAGGCTGCTGGAAATTTTGTAACAAAAAAATATTCAAAGAAATGACCTCAAGATTTACACAAATACAATACTTCGCTATAAGCCATAATGGGAAAACATAGGTTCATGATATGGAAAATTCCACTATCACAACCTTGCTTGCACGAACTGGTCTTAAACATCAAAATTTCTGCATAAGGCACAGGTTCCAGATCTCAAAATATCCGGTAGAAAATCAGCACCATAAATGTCTTTCCTCAGAGTTAGGGTTGTGATCAAATCATGAACAGAAACACAGCTCTAGAACTAGAAAACATCACTGCACACTTCTTTCGGATAGAAACCACAAGCTTCATGCTTTTCTTGCGGCCCTATAATAGCATACGTTCAAAAGAAAACCATTCTAGACTTGAGCAGGCTCTTGCACACTGTAATACTGTATTATAAGGATCCTGAGACATGAACCACATCCAAACCTAGGAAAGAAGTCTGTCTGATATATCACCTGTTATTTGTTATAGGCTGGACCTTGAGTGACAGTGATGAAATATGTAACCCTACCAACGCTCGTCCGCTGAGAATTTGCTTCATCCTACATGAGAACTCCAGCTTGCTCCTGCCGCAACTTCAGCGTACAAATACAGCTCTTGCATTAGTTTCTTCCAATAGAAACTAGGCAGAGCGACATTATCCTGCCAAAACACTTTGCCACTGTATTTCATTGGGTGATGAAGTCACTCGAATGGAATGAGAAAGGCATTTGCACTGATGGCTCAGCAGTTTCTACTAAACCTTCAATTTGTTGATGACATCGCCATATTTTTGACAAGTACCAGTTAAGTATAAACAATACTCGACGAGGTGGGAAAAAAATAGGTGGTCTGCTTTAACAAGGTAAAACCCAATCCGGAGAAATCATGGTGCGAAGGTGGAAAAACAGAAATGAAAAGTTCTTTGCTACCATTTCATACAATTGCCAATAGGGTTAAATAGAGGTGAAAACGATATCATGGACGGATTGTGCATACGAAGAAGGACGGCATGGTGAGTGGAAAATGCTTAAGGACCTCGCCATAAAATGTCATCTAGGCTTTAAGTTAATGTGAAAGCTTTAATTAAACAAAAGAAATATACTTCAATGAATATTTATCCTTTTCCATAATTCATGTTTGCAAGAATCGGAAGCTTTATTTCATGTCGTAAGCTAAAATGGTCAAGTGGGATAACATCTTGTTGACCAGAATGAAGTAACATTACTCGCCTAAACAGCACTTTTCATATTACAGAAGAAGTATGTTCTTTTAGAAATAGAATAGCTAACCATTTTATTACCAAAAACGACTTAGTCATTAAAATCAGCTCCTTAAAATAACGGTCTCGATGAGAGAACTGCAACAGAAAACAGGTGAAGGTTCGTCCTACTTCAATATATTAACAGGAAAACTTGAAGAAATCCCGAAGAGATGAAAATGTGGTCAGCTCTATGGAACGTGTTATCGAGAGGGTAATACTAAAAGTATCTTGTTCTACATAAATGATAGAGGAAAGAAAGACGTTTGCCCTTGTTATTCTGAATGAGTTTTGCCAAATTACGAACAAGTTTGTTCCAGGATGATAGCGATAACTTCCTAATAGGGTAATTACTCCAAGACTAGATCATCCTGTTGGAAGAGGTAAGTTTTCT
Source organism: Angiostrongylus costaricensis (assembly GCA_900624975.1). Taxonomy (NCBI): domain Eukaryota; kingdom Metazoa; phylum Nematoda; class Chromadorea; order Rhabditida; family Metastrongylidae; genus Angiostrongylus; species Angiostrongylus costaricensis. Next base: position 119,264 of record UYYA01004190.1, on the reverse strand, counting down.
TTTCTGCACAGCAGTTCTACATCCAAGAATATTTCCTGAATATGATTTTTTCTTAAAACTGGAAAATTTTACTGTTAAATAAAAATAAAAGGTAAAGCTGTCGGCGTTTATCAATCCATGATGAATGCACCATGCATTGGACTTCATTAGCCACCGTTGGAGGTGACTGAATGCACATCTGGCCTTCACAACGACTCCCGGTGGCCTACCGATGTATCGAGCCAGTGTTTCTATCCTCCCAGACAATTCTGTCACCAATTTTCCCACCTCAGAGGGATGGAAGGGTTGGTGGGCCAGGGGCGCAGGAATTGATCCCATGTGTATTGTAAGACGCTTCCGACCATTGTACCACACAAGCTCCTGATTTTTATTGTTATTATCAAAAAGGAAAGGAAGCATGAGTTCAATGTCCGTAGAAATCTCGCATGTGGTATCACATCTATATCTGACCACTTGGCCAGGTTCCTTTTCTAATAACCACTTTCGTTTCTAAAATTTTTAAATGATTAGTAACGTACTATTTTCTTTTCTCTTTGTACAAAAACAAACTGGAATAAATTGCGACTAACATTGAAGTTTGAGCATTCCTCAAGGAAATCATTGTATTCAACGCAATCGTCACATGAGTGCACTCGCTTCTGCCTCGGCAGTGATCGTACCAAATTCAGACGTTCATGCTCAACCACTGACATTAATCTATAATCATCATTTCTAACCACTACTGCGTAGGTATTTAGTGCGAAACAGTTACGAGAGTGATCAGATATACAATATTCGACTACAGACATAAGACATATCTGAAAACGATCAACAGTGAACTATAGCCATTTCTGGTAACGTTTCTCAGGGAACAATGCCGTTCTATTCACACCTACCAATCAGAATTCTTTATCACAATAATGCAATAATATAAACACTTTTTTTAAAACCTGACATTTATTTGATCTCGTTGTGACTATCACCAGCTAAAGCCTCGAATAAGATGACCTCTCTTATTGAGTGGATTCACTGCATTTGAACGGCGTTCAACTTTAATGGAATGCGAAAACCGCGCTGCAAAAATGAACGGCTGCGAACAACCGATTCGAATCATTTCGGCTCTCAGAAGGCGACGTTAACCAGTTAGAGTAAAGGTTGTTGTAACAACCTCGAATAAGCTTAACAGTACGAAAAGGTGTCAGTGATAATATTATTTGATCTGTATGTTCAAAAACCAAGAAAGAGCAGCGTTAAAAATTGCCGTGTCGCTTGTTACCTAGCAGTGGAATAAGCAACTCACTATCGCCGTGTGCCTACTATTCTTGAAATAGGAAATGCTGTGAGATTTTCCGTATCGAAAATAGAATTTCAAAGCGTATCAAAAAAAAAATAGAAAAAAAAAGAATTGCTATTGTGATTCTCTAATTTCCTTCTTGTAACTTTTAATTCACCTTTTCTAGGTCAGAAATTGTAAAATTCATTATATAGATCGGAGCATTTAAAATCCTGAATTTAGTGGTCTGGTTCTCGTTTGAAAGACCTTCATGAGTAGTTCGCAGCTGTCGTCAATGATGCAGTTAACTTTCTCCATGATGTTACGAAGAGCTGGAAAGATTGTGGTTCAAAGAAGCGGAGGAGATAGGACAACGCTTCTGCTTTATTAATTTTGAACATTGCTCTCAACAGTTAACGATCTAACGATGTAAAATGCGATCTCAAAGAGTGACCTCACATCCATTAGTGATGGCCCTCATCCTAAATAGTCGTCCTTCAGCATGTTAAATTTAGTAGCATTTCCTCCGTCAGTTTAAAATTCAAAACATGTTCTTTGCTTTGCCTAGATTCTCAACCATTATTCGATAACGTTATCAGCAAAACATTTGTTTAAGGGAAATTTCCCATATTTGTGTCCAAACGATGATCCAGTGATCCAATAATCCAACGCCAGTGATCGCATTTCCCAGTAAAGTGCTACACATTATGATATTATGATATAATGATTCTTCTTTTATGGCAGGGTACTATGTGAAATACAAACGCCAGGATCCTGAGATGTGAGCAAAATTCGAAAGCTCAAGCGGACTTCGAACTTACGATTACTTTTCCGGGGCTCAAAAACTGTCCACTACTCCGACCGAGACCCTTACCTTTCTTTGGGCGACCTTTTCACTCTATCGCTTCTAAACCGATGATTATCGATAATGCAGTTGCAGTAAAAGAACATTGACGAGTGGTGGGGAAGGCAAGAGTCTCGGTTAACGTGGTGGATAGCGCTTGAGTTAAAGATAATCGCGGGTTTGAAGAGCATCTGAGGTTCTGAGTTCTGTTCATATCTCAGCATCGTCAGTTACGCGTTAAGATAAACCTGAATCTCGTCAGTGAACAAAGGAAAGACGACTAAACAATGAAGTCGCTGAAATCAGTTCACACATTTCTTAGAAAACAATAGCGTTATGAGCAAATTATTCAGGCAGAAGTAAAGCTTCAGAGGTTCTTTTTGTTCATGGACCTTGATATTTTGAAGACGAACTCCACGATGAAGTGAAATACGAATTCCATAGAAGACATAGAAAAGAGAATATGGTGAGATGACGGTGTCGTAATAGCACGGCCATCGATCGATTTTAGCATGTCTTTCCAGATGATTCAAAAGCCATCAAAAAATCAATACTTAGTAATATCACTGTTAATTCGGATGAGAGCCTAAGAAAAAAGAAAGAAAAACAACATGAACTACGAAATTATGCGTGGAATAAATACAAGAATCAATTACTAGACATTATGCCAAATCTCAAGAACTATTGAAATAAATAAGTTCCAATGATAAAGAAAAAGCTATAAGCTATGTCGACTACAATACAAAAAAAAAAAGCTTTAACATTTACTAGTCCCGATCACCGTAGTTTTTCGCTGTTTGATTTGTTGCTTCTTTGTCATACGTTCAGCAGCAAATCGAAAAAAATCACTGAAGTCACTGATGAATAGTAGTACCATATAAAGTGCAACTAACATTTGCTAAGAATGTTTATTGTTGGCAGAGTGCGACGAGTCCCATTAGCTATCCTCAGGTCAGAAAAGATAAGAGATAAAATGATTAATCCGTATATAATGCTGAGATATTTGCAAAACTCCGAACCACAGGTGAATGCGGTGGGGAACGAACACGTTGTCCTTACCGGGGAGCAGCGCACTTCACCACCACACCATCCGGGCCCTTCGTTTTCCCTGTCTCTCAGTTATAACTAAGCATCAGCTTAACTGGGTTCAATGCCGATTTGGGCTCCCCAGATCAATCCCGTTAACAGGTGATTGCTGATAGCAAAAAAAGATCGATAGAACTAGCTGAGAGACAAGCGAAACGAAAGACCCACATGGTGTGGTGGCGAACACGTTACTCACCGTAAAGGACAATAGCGCGTTCGTTCCCCACCGCAGACACCTGCTGTCAGGAGTTTTGCAAATATCTCAGCATTAGAGAAGTTATATTTCGCAACATATCCTGCCGTTAAAAAAAGAATAGGCAGTAAATAAAAAGGTTAAAATTAGTAGTTAGAGTTAGAAACTGGCTCCTTGCAAACTTCTTACAATTTTTCGAAAACTAGAATACTTGAGGAGTTGAAAACGTGGGGCGAGTTATAAAAGAGATTTTTTCGTATTTATTTAACTGTAGGTGGGATCCTTTAAAACCGTTATCTTTTCAGAGTTGAAATCTCTAAAGAGAAATGAAAACGGAATTCAAGTTTTTAATATTCTAGACGAATTCTTAGCAGCTATAAACATGAACTAAATATTTGGAGACATCATTGCATTTTAGTGGACGAAATACTGCTTGCTTGATTGCTTCCATTAAGGAAATATGAGCTCCGACGGAAATAAAGTGACAGAAGTACGATTTCTGAGCTCTGTATAATCAGGATTTCGTCTTAGTCAATTAAACGATATTGCACATTATCATCGAAGATCTGAAAATTCTAAAGGTCTCTTTCTTATACAGCTAAAATAATCCAGCGCTAAGCTATGTTGGCATAAGGGTTGAAGCAATCATTATTTTCGTACCGTGTGAATGGAAATCAACTTGCGATGAAACCATTATCTTAAAAGCACAACATAAAGATCACAGTCGGAAGCTAAGAGTTTCTCATGAACCCTTGGAATATAAAACCTATCTTCTATCTCCTTATTTCACCATATCGCTTTACAAACGGAAGGCGTGTGTGGCGCAGCGGTTGGAGGCGCCACTGCGACACACACATGCAATCGATCCCCGAGCCCATGGACCATCAGGCATTCCGCCCGTCAGCGGTCGGCAAATTGGTGCCAGAGTTGTCTGGGAGGATAGCGACACTGGCTCGATACATCGGTAGGCAACCACGAGTCATTGTAAAGGCGAGATATGCATTCAATCACCTGCAAACGATTCTTAATGAAGTCGGATGCATGGCGCATCCCTCGGGGATTGATCAACGCCGAGAGCTTTATCCTTTATTTTTTTTATCTTTTATCTCGTTTCTACACCTTATCGCTTTACAAATGGTACAGCTCCGTATTACCTTTTCCACAATGATTGCTTATTGTTCTGAGGCATACCCGATTTTTTGGTGTGACGCTATTACTTTTGTGTTCCACAGTGATATAAAAGTTTCTTCCTTTATTAGGCCATCGACAGCAGCTCTCTCATGATGGATTATGAAAAGGAACGTAAAACGCATCTATTGTGGTTCTCAGCACATCGATCCAACATGAATTAAGGACAATCTAACCATTCTGAATTAATATCAGAAATCAACTTTAAACCAACATATCTCAGGTTATACTGCACTTTATTATCTTTTCGTGTGACCGGGCATCACTTCATTGCGGATCGCAGAAATTCTTGTGTTCAACTCGTTTCCTTGCATTCATCATCCGCAAAGGTTTTTGAAAATTTAGCACGTTGTTTTAGCTGCTGCTTCAGAGTTTTCGCCTCCGTCGCGAATGTCGTTGAATGCTGGACGAGTCGATTCTCCTTGAAATCTTGAGTTAGCACTTTTAGACCGTTTTCACATCAAGCACTGGAATCGACCTTGCTCAATCTGGTAGCAATTTCTTGACTTGACGCCGGAGAGATGCGAGGCTTGGTGGGGTCGGAGTGGGTCGCCCGACGTTATGGCAGGGTTTCTCTTCCAATTAATGAGCACCATGACTACGACTGCGCTGTTCCGTAGTGCATGTAAAAGTCTCTCTTGCTGTGGAGGTTTTAAAACCTCAAACTCAAATTTTTCAGAGAGTTTCAAGAACAAGCACATTTTAAATTGAAGGAATATCTTATAAAACATCTGTATTCCATAAGAGTGACAGATCAATGTCTCTTGTATAAGTGTATGATGGTCTCATCTCCTCAAATACTCTAGTAACTGGAAAAAATGTTTCATCAATAGCAAAACTAGCATTAGGTGTTATGTGTTAATTTGTAGCGTTCTGCCCATTCCAGATAGTATATAGCAAGCTCTGTATCGCGATGAAAGAGTACTCCTTTCTCCTTTCTCATCCATTCTTTCCCTTATTACTGTTGAGCCTACGCAGAAACTTTCACTCCGTTGATGACCCTTCCCTGTATGAAGAGGGGACTCCAATAATTATATTGGTTTAGTTCGTTTGCAGCCGTCAACCAGGGAGGTGATCGGGTCATAACAATTAGCCAGCATTCCTCTTTATTTAAATTCTGCATGCTTGTCGAAAATGGCTTTTCCAGAATATTGATGTAACCGTGCTAAAACGTTTTCAGCTCGTTGGTGACACAAGTAACTGCCCGTTCTTGTGGGCCAAGGAGAAAAGAGATATCTGCAGTCACACAGTTCCACAATATGGAAACGATTGCTGCAGTTGGATAGGACAACAATGGCGATACGTCACGTCGAATTCCGGCGACTAAGTTAAATTTCACAAATGTTGCAACCAAAACTATGCGCTACAAAGGTGGTATTGGTTAAGCAAAAAGATTCCAAGAATTAAGACTCTAGATAAGGAGAACGAACAAGTTCCTCGTAGTAGCACCAAAGAATATACGTCACCTCTCTATTTTGCTTCATACTTGAGTACTTGAATGGGACTTTGAACGAAAAACGTGGCTCCCATAATGTTTCATCGAAAAAGCGACAGCCATGAAGAAGCGAGGTAAATAGATATATATTTGAGTCCATCTGGTCACTCGACGGTTCAAATAAGCAGATAATAGAGGCGGTCCTGATTTCGACTAACTCACATTGTTTTGGTACCATTATCATATTTCAACGAAAAACTCGTTGTAACATAAAGTAAGCGATAACCACAAGCTTCGAAATAAGCCTCACCAATCAGCAGTCTTTTAGTAATCCAGAAAAAAAGCAATAATTTACTAAAATGTAACCACAATGTTGCTGAGATATTCGTGAAACACTGGACCATAGGTTTCCGCGCTGAGAATCGAATTCTCTACTACCTTTTCCAGTGGCTAACGCGCTCACTGCCACACCATGTGAGCCCTTAGTTCGCGTTTCTCTCAGTCATGTTTTAACCTATAGGTGCCATCGGCAAACACTCTTCAACGAGATTGATCTGGGGAGCATAAATCGGCGAGAGCGTAGCGGTAGTGGTAAAGTGGAAATTGGTCGACGTGCGGTGGTAAACAGGTTAGTCCTGGAATGCGTAAGAGTGAGTTCGATTCCCATCGCCGACACCAGTGGTCCGGAGTTTTAAAAATATCTCAGCGTCATTTTGGTTATATTGCACATTATACCCTGACATGAAAAAAATAAGCAGTAAATAAAAAGCGATTTCAATAGAAATTGTTAAGGTGCTTTGATATGCATCTCTTAAATTTCAGCCAATGACTGATGAAAACTATGGAATTCAAGAGAAAAAAAAGAGTTGATAGGAAGCAATGTAGACCTGCGCGAAGAAACTGATAGCTTAACATGTTAAAGATAAGTAGGAATCACATAGTTGGAAACTGTATAGTCAAACGAAAAAACAAAAAAAAAGAAGAGAATGCAACGCTGCTACCGCCATCGTCTTCTATCGTCAGCAGTCATATTAGTGTTCAAGCGATCAAAGCATGCACTCGTTAAAACCAAGTTGTTTATTGATGGCAATACTTCTTTATCATTATGATAGTAATTCCTTTTAGTCCTTGACAATGATAATGGGTTATTTCCAACTTTAGAAATTTAACTAAAACCATAACTTTAACCGTGGAAAAGATTTTAACGAGAAAAACGATGCGCTTTTTAGGAATGTCTTATATGATTCATATATGACTCATTTTTTTACAATATCTAGTTTGTTCCTAGTTAAATTCGTCTACATTCACTTCATAATGGAGAATCACTTGATTTGACATCGAAATGAATATCAAAGAAAATATCAATAGTAATGATGAAAATGGATATGGTTTAAGTACGAGGATATTTGAACATAATCTGATATCGGAAATCACCATCTGAACCTATCGAATGTCAAGCACACGTGCACAAATATCTTACACACTTATGCATGCCCACACACATAGGCACTATATATATATATATATATATATATATATATTACATAAGCATGAAGTGACCAATAATGACGACAATACTTTGCGGAAAGGAGAGGTATGCACACGAACGCCTCACGCATATGAAGCTGCTCTGACAGTTTTCGGTAACTACATTGTGTCACCCATGGAAAATATTTTACAGTCTGTGGTGAGAATGTGGTAGTTTAAAAAGACCCACTTAGTGCGTTGTGAACCCGACAAGGATAGATATAGAATAAAGCGCTTGGTTTCGATGAATCCCTCGGAGATATGCCATGGATTTAACTCTATTCGAAGAGACGATCTAATATCTACACAGTGATCATGTGGACCTGCTGTGTCGAATGTATTTTTTAGTTTCCTTCACAAACTGACAAATCTAATAACAATCTGTCAGCCTAGCAAGGATGGATAGCTTTGTTTTCCGGAGGCGTGGGATAGACCACACGTCATTGCCATGTGTTCTAGTGTTCATGTATTCGGTTTCAAAAGAATTCACTGCGAATTATTTAAAACTTCTAACTATTTGCTCGGTTTCGATGCTTCTTCACAATGCCTCTCAGCCTAACATTATTTGAGTAAATCATTAATTGCTAAAAATCGAGTGTGCTCTACTGCTCAAAAAGATCCTAACAGTGACACAATCCAACACAATGACGTTGAAATATTTGCAAAAAAGGGATAAATAGTGGGTAATAAACAAATTAAAGTTAAGCATTAAGATTTCTACTGCAGCTTCACCTTAACTGGATTCAATGGCGATTTGTGCTCTCGGATCATTCCCACTGACAGGTAATTGCTAATAACACCGTTAGGGTAAAAAACTGGTTGAGAGAAAAGTAAAGTGAGAGCCATAGTGGTGCAGTGGGTAATGGTGCTCCGAGTTTTTCAAATATCTCAGTGTCGTTGTGGTTGTACTTCGCATAGTACTTGTCATGAAAAGGTAATAGGTAGTAAAGAAAATTTAATACTCAACCGACAGGTTAAATTCTTTCAATTCTGATGGATCATTTCCTCTCACTTTTGTGATAAGATCTTTAATAATAACGAATAAGTGCAATAGTTCGAAGTTCAACGCACACGTGGTCGTTGGTTCAGTCCCGTCACCAGATTCAATCAAGTCCTAGTCCACAAATTTATGATAGCTTGGCATCCTATGCAACTCAGAACAAGTTCGCAATCAATCACCTCTGCGGCACTTAATGGAGTCGAATGTATGTCATATCACCGTATATCTAAGAGATTGATCAATGCAAAACACTTTATCCTCTTTCTATTTTCTTATATCAGCGACTCATGCAGCACTCCAATGGTTTACCGTCCAATTACGGCGACAGTGTGTTCGTTGGTTTCGAAGTGTGACGTACAGCTGGGTTCATTCACCTCAGCAATGTTCTCTTGGCTTTGAATGAATTCAGCATGCCTTACAAAAGTGCAACTAGAGGCAAATGCCAGGAATCGTTAGCATCCTAGTGGTAACCAGGCTACAAGCTGACCGACAATTTGACGAAACCATGGCACGACGACTTCTACACTTTAGCGAAAGATCTTGCTCAATCAGCAAATTGCCAATTGGATGGAAATGGTGCTGGGAACTCCATAAATCCTCGTATTTTGCGATGACGTGCTATTTAGCCATACAAGAAGGTGTCATTAAGAATTATCCGTGTCTCGTATACAACGATTTTTTTCTCCTAGAAATGGAAATAGTGGTAGTTATGAAGGCCTGCTTGAAGTGAGAACTTAGTTGCTATGACTACATTTTCACTAACGATTAGCTTATATCTCAACGTGTAATAAAATAAAAAATCAAGAATTTGAACGACTGTCGGATTAAAATCTCGTTCGAATGTTGTACATTTTCCAAAGGTAAAACACCGATGTTTCAACGACCAATCAATAAAATACTGCTAATAATTTGTTTGTATTTTCCGCATAGTACCATAAGTATATGGCAGCTCACAAAAACTGTTGTGATAAGGAAACAATTTATTCATTGATGAAAGCTACATTTATATATGCGTCGGTAACTCTGTAGGACAGTGGCCAGAAGTGGATTCCAGTGCACACTTAGTTGTTAGCTCGGTACTGTTCCAGGTTCACCAAACCTTCCATTCCTCCGGAGTCAGGGAATTGCTATAAAGCTTGGATAGGAAGATAGCAGCACAGATATGATAAATCGGTAGGCCTCCTCAAGTCATTATATAGGGCTAATATGCATTTGGCCACCTCTACGATACACGAATGGAGATCAGTGCATAGCCCTTCTCCACAGATTGAGCAATGTCGATTGCTTCATGTCTTTTTTTTGGGTATAGCCTCTTCCTTCTTATTCTAGTTTCGAGATGAAATTTAACAGCTTTTCACCTGTTTACATCCCAAAGAGTCCTTTCGTGTGATAGATTTCGAGGCGTAGTGAGGATGATGATTATTTAATAGCCGACGAAAAATGCTTGCATTTAGATGTGAAGAAATTTATCACTGGAATAACTTACACGTTTCATAGGAATGCAATGCTATTTGCATGTGCAGATATGCTTCAAAGTATGTGGATGTATCACCTGTGACTATATTCCCATAAGCATGAAATCAAGTGATTAAGGACTACATTTGAGACGATTTGTAACAACATTTAATAAAAAAGCTGGACTTCCACTCAGAACGAGTACGACGACAAGTCACCACTGAGTTAACATAGCCTAAGCGGTAAGTCCTTTCGTTCTGTTAAAAAAATGAACGATGCAACAAAGAATGAAGAAACATTGGCCTTGTAAAAAAGACTTCAACCTTTGCCTCACACTCCTTCTCAAACGGACAACGTCGAAGAGAGAGCTATGCTGGCATAGAATAGGGACAAATGGAAAGTTAATTGGTGTTCATTCCATTCATTCAAAGACTAACGCATTTAAAACTGTTGTAAATGATTGGAAGAAACACCTTCATTGCATAAAAACTAAAAATTTATCTTAACTTTAACATTTTCTCACATCAACACAGAGACTAGTTAGTATTTTATTTTCAATATAAGACCTTTAGGGCGCGTGTGGAGCAGTGGTCGAGGCCTCCTGCAATAGACATGGGATCGATCCCGTCTCCTAAGGCTCACCAACTCTTCCGCCCGTGCGGGGTCCGCAAATTGGTGCTAGACTTGTCTGGGAGGATAGCAACACTGGCTCGACACATCGGTAGGCAACCGCAAGTCATTTTAAAGGCCGGATATGCATTCAATCACCTCCTACGATGATTAACAAAGTCGAATTCATGGCGTATCCTTCGGCGATTGATCATCGCAGAGATCTTTATCCTTTATCCTTTCTTATACGACCTTTATGTTCATGGTGTTCGTAAACGAAAGTAGTTATTGACTTGTGTATTCAGTCCAACATTGTATAGCGTCTGTTCTATTGCAGGCTCTCACATTCTACATATATATTTAAATATTTATACATGTACATACAGAAAGACAAACTGGAGCCTCAGTTTAACTGGGCTCATTGCCAATTTGGGCTACCTAGATCAATCTCGCTGACGGGTGACTGCCGATGGCAGAGATCGATATAGGACTAGCTGAGAGACAGGCGAAACGAAAGATGCGCAAGGCGTGGTGGCGTTAGCACCGAAAGGGTAGTAGCTCATTCGTTCCCCACCGCAGACACCTGCAGTCCAGCGTGCAAAAAAAAATATATATATATATACATTCCTTGGATCCACATCGTGGTGAAGACATGGATACGCCCTTGCAAGGGTAAGTCAGGACTCCCGGGAGAATCAAACTGCCCAGCCAGCAATAGAGCAGCCTCAGTACCCAACACACTGGGTGCTCCAGTCTATGACGTCAGGTGGTGAGACGATCGGTGGGAGGACACGAAATCTCGGGTTGTGCCAGACGTCACTAGAACCAGATTTGAGGAACGCACGCACCACACGTCTTGGAGATTGTTTCTTTCTCCGCACGTATAATGCCAGAACACTCTCCAAAGACGCCGATCTTCACGTCTTCGTTGAAGCCGCAAATCGCATAAAATTTCATGTGATCTCATTACAAAAAACAAAAATCAGGAAGACCGACATACGTCAGCTAAACAGCGAGATCTTGTCATTCGCGAAGAGTAGGTACCGTCACAGAGTGCTGGCGGCATAGACCTTGTCACCCACTCGTCCATTGTACACCTCGTCGGCTCGTATGAGAGCATGTCTTCTCGCATGACCGTCCTTCGTATTCAACTGTTGCGTAATAAAAGACTATAATCATTAATCGCTGCGCACCCACCGACGCATCTGATGAGTACGCAATGGACGACGAGTTCTACATCCAGTTGGAGGAAGTTGTCCGCATTGATAAAGCGTATTAGAAATTTGTTGTAAGAGACTTGAACGCCAGAATATAAGTGGCCAACGAGAGCGAATACAGGATTGGAAAATTCGGATTAGGAGAAAGAAATGACAATGGAAAGCGTAATAACTGTAACGTTCTACACCAACCTTTTCCGTTCCACAATCCCTGTCTCGAGCCCTAATATCCTCGCTGGTAAAAAAACCTTCTGAAATTCTTCCGTCGAAGGTTCGAGTTGCAATAGGAAGCATGAAGAGAGGCACAGCTCAAGGACCCGATAATATCACCGCCGATTTCCTTAGAGTTAGAAGCCACAATTAACATGCACTTCTCGCAAACCATATGACAGCTTACGTTCAAAAGGAAAAAATCACATAAAAAAAAAGGAAAAATGGTTTGTACCAGTAATGATGACATCGCTCACGGTCATCCTACCCAAGAAATGTGAGCGAGGAAATCTTAGTAACTATCGTCCAATATGCTTGTTGAGCGTACGTTGCAAGTTCTTAACGAAGATTATCGTCTCGTGCACATCAAGGAAATTGGATGAGGCGCAACCAGTCGAGCAAGCATTTTTTTGAGCAAGCAACAAGATTTTGACAAGGGTTTTGCTGCTTGGACCAAACGCAAACTGTGCCCAGGGTTACTGAAATTTGTCGGGAATACTACCTGTCTCTAGTCGTAACCTTTGTCGACTATGAAAAAGGGCTTGATAGTGATACATAAGAACTATGTCTGAATTTTATCAGAACTGCACCACGAAAACGCAGCTTTTCCATCGACCTCTTACCGTACGCATAGGGAAAGGGGTTGGACAGGAGACACAATATCTCTAAAACCGTTCAGTGCCGCACAGCAATGGATAATGAAGTTACTCGATTGGGATGAGAAAGACATACGTATTGATGGAGTATTCCTATCAATAGCCTTTCATGATTTTTTAAGAGGATCGTTCAGAGAACAGCAGACAACACAGAAACCGCGATGGTTTACGGGAACAAAATCACTACCCACGGCTGAACCAAAATTGAACTGGACGGCTCTCTGCTTAAAGAGACCATCTCGTAAGTATTCCTTGAACGATCAATGAACATGGAAGGCAACATGAAGAAAAAATTATGGAAAAGGAGGAAAGCAGCTTGGGCATTATTCGGGCTCCCCAAAGAAGTCACCGACCAATGAAGGGCCCAAAAATCCGCGCTCATCTTTTCAAATCAACGGTCCTCTTAGCGGTTTGTTACGCTGCTGAAAAGTGGGCTGACACTTCAACAACGTCAAGAATAATCGCACAACTCACAGAGAGCTTGAGCGATGTGTTTTGAAGTGTAACCGGTACTCTCAATACCTAGTTGGAATGTGAAGCTCTGATCTTCGAAATCTGTCACATCTTCGGAATCCAGAATAATATAAACCGACAGCAAAACACAGATGGGCCGGTCTAGTGATGATATAGTGAGAGGAACGGACGACAGATGGACGAAAAGAACTGTAGAGTGGACTGCACTACAATGCAGGCTCTCCTAAGGGCGACTTCTTACACGTTGGAGGGACCATATTCGTAACCAAAGTTCGCCGGCTGTGCTCGCAGCTGCAGTTGTTTTACAGATCACCAGACTCGCACGCGCCACAATGCTCGAATAAAACCACCACCATGGACGATGATTCCGAGAAAGGAAACGAATAGCAAATGTGCTAGAGTCCGCGCAACCCGTGAAGACGGACCTTCCAAGTATCCAGGTAAGCATTAAATAATATAATAATAATATATATAATATATATTATATATATGTACACGATAAAGCTCTCGGTGTTGATCGATCTTTTGGGGATGGGCCATGCATTAGACTTCATTAAGCATCGTTTAGAGGTGATTGAATGCACATCTGGAATTTTCAACGACTCGCGTTGGCCTACCGATGTATCGAGCCAGTGCTGCTATCCCCCCAGACAAGTCTGGTACTAATTCGCCGACCCGAGAGAATGGAAGGCTGAGGGGGGGGGCAGGGGCGCGGGAACGCGGTGGAATGTATATATATATATGTTATATGTGCCTGTATATATATCCATATATTGCAACGGTTTGTGTTGCTTTCCTGTTTTGCTAACATTGATGACGAATGTGAAGCAATGAACTGAGTGAATGTTTTTTCCATAGACATCAGTCATAGATGTACAGTAATAAAATTATTCACTGACCTCAAAGGGATTTAGTGAACAGGATAGCAGGCCAGTCTTCTTGTTGTTGTTGCCGATGTGATGTAAGATGAGAAAGCGAAATGTGATGATGTATAAAGAATTAGTTTGATTTCTCATCGCTTCACTAATTACCTTTCTTTCTTTTCTTTCGCTGCAAAATTTGTGTAGGTTGGGTGATTTTGAGGTATATGATGGATGCGGTAGTGAATGAAACGGAAACACATTCATTACACCATAAATAATTTATGCTCAATTGAACCTCCTTATTAACCGCGTACAAAACAGTTGGAATTTTTTTTGAATATCACTAAGCATTTGAGGCAGCAAAGCCATAATCATCTACTGAGCTTCACAAAATTTCTCGAAATTTTTCCACTACAGAATTGTAATAATTTCGACTAGTTCAACACTTTCGAGACGATGCTAGCTTTTCCGGAACTGACGATAATCCAAGTATTGCGGGAATTTTAGAGCTTCCTGAGAATAGATGAATAGGAAACATTTTGTTCTGTGGCACTAAACACACATGTGATTTTATTACACAATGTTTGTTCGCGGCGAGGATAGCGCAGTAGCTAGTGATGCAGCTGATCAGAAAGCAATGGCAGTAGTTCAAACCCTGCCCCAACGCTCTCCTCCAATTCACCTGGTAAAGCCTTATCCCGCCTAGCCCCAAGTTTGAAAATGATAATTGACTCGACTAGCGTTCTATGACATTCATGAAGAAAACGATATCCGTAAGCAGTAGCTGAAACAACACGCGAAATGTTCGAAGACCATTGTGGATGTTAGATGCGAGAAAAACGAATCGAATGCAAGAAGTGGTGGGGTCCGCACAGGAGATATGATGAGGAATCATGTGGAAAAACGTGGCCTTTCAAATAGAAAGAGCTAGAATCAAGATTTACAAAAAAGTTGGAAGTGAAATTTACAACATCCAAAATTCCGAGCATAAGAGCGGCAGCTACAAACACGGGTGATATATGGGAAAAACCATTGCGACCTGCTAGACGAAATGCTATCTATTCATTCGGCTTCATGTTCGAAATATGAGCCCTAAAGCAAAAAAGTGGGAGGAATGTAACGCTTGGGCTCCTATAAACCAGAATTTCAGCATAGCAAGGTAGGAGAGTCCTCATCTTGTAAGTAAAATATTTGCAGATTGCAGTTTAAAAATATTCACTGTGATCTGCGAAATCGAATCCTTTAACTCTTATGGGGCCATGTTTTCCTGATTTGGTTAAATCATAAATGGATTTATCCGAGATCTATACCTTGGCGTCGCCAGTGACATAAATCTGTAGCAATTCCAATACAAAACAATTCCGTTATGAAACGTTTGCTTCACATTTTATTCTTATTGTTGCAAATTGTAATTGCACGTTGCTCACATCTTTCTTAATCTCACTTTAACGCGTAACGTTTTCAGCAACGCACTGCTTGCTATGTGCATTCGAACAGTTAACGGGAACCATTATCGAATTTAAACCAGCATTCTAATATTAAATTTTAATGATTAAAATAGAAGTCAGTAGAACCTATAGATCATTTCATACAAGATACAATTCATTATGTTCTATCAGAACGAAAATTTCATTTCCTGGAATCCATGACATAAATTCAAGGCTCATATTTCGAACATAAAAAAGCTAAGGCTCTGTGCATTGATCAATCGCTGATCGCGATGTCGGCGTTTCGTCAACACGGGTTTAGCTATGGCAATGAAGGCCATACATTCTTCAAGGTCATCAATCTTCAGTCTTCAATGGAGACTTTGAAGCTAATATAGCACCCGGAAGAACTTCTGAAGAGCATCACATTGGGACCCACGGATTAGAATAGAACAAGCAGGGTGAGCGGATGTCTGAGTTTATTATGACGACCACGACCATACATGGTAACCCGCAATTCCAGAAGCCCACCGTCTATAATGGACGTGGAACTCTTCCATTAGAGCGTACTTAAACGAAACAAACCACATCAGAGTAAATCAAAGGTTTCGCCTGACCGCTGTTTTCCCAATATTCTACACACGATAAGAGCATTGTCTCCTTCCGCGCAAGATTTCATTTCTCACAGAAAGGAGAAAAATCACTAAATTCATAAAACGAAATCCCAAAACCACCATAAACTGGGGCATACTCGATTCACTAGTCGCCTATTGGGAGCTTGCTGTCCTCGATAACATCGACGAGGAATACGATTTTCTCAATCCACATCATCACGATAGAGCTAAAAAACTGAAACTCCGAAAGTCACCAAGAAACGTCTGTCTCCAGAATCAGTCGAGCTGACCCACCAGCGTGGAATGGGGCGAGCTGCAGGCAACAGCGAAATCACGTCCGAACTTGCAAAACGGTGAAGACAAGCGATAAAAGAAGATCTTAGAGAAGGAAGAGCAGCAGTTATGGCCGAAGCTGCAGAGGCTAGGAAGAGCAGTCACAAAGCTCAACGAAGCTTCGCCAATTACAAAACAAAGATAACTGCACTCCGACGTCCAGACAGAACAACTACAGCGTCCGGAAAGGTAATGGAGAAAATCATTCTCGAATACTGCTCTCTTCGATAGCCACGTCCCCCTTCCTTCATATGAAATAAGGGAGGATGGATATGTTGTACAACCGGTTCTCTCTTCCGAAAACCAATATGCGATTTCGCCGGTGAAAAGTCAAACAGCATCAGGTCCGGAGAGGATTAGATCAGAACACCTGAAGAACCTTCTGCGAGTCCTAGTAAACACACCTTCCCGACTCTTCACACGTTACCTGTTTGAATGCAAGGTCTCTACTCAGTGGAAGACCAGCAAGACCGTGTTATTGTTCAAGGAGAGTGACCTACACGACATTGGCAACTATCGCCCAATCTGCTTACTGTTCGTCATCTACAAACTTTTCGTTGAAGTCGTCTTAAACAGTGCATTTTTTAAATTTTATGACTTGCAGGATTATCATATCTACTGGGTTGTTCAGAAATAAATGAGCATTTTAAAATATTTATTGTTTTAATGCATTGTTTACCAATAAAATATTTCTTGTACCTTGCAATGTTATATGTTTTTATATTTATCAGAAGTTAGCTGCTTTTTTTACCATTGCTGAGCCTTGCAATTTTAGTTGTCAAAAAGGAATTTTCGTCAAATTTCCTTTTATGAGTTTAAACTCGGTATATTAAAGAATTTTTGTGGTGAACCTAGTGTTGGTGGATGGTGTGGTGGTGAACGCGTTACTCCCCGGAAAGGATAATAGCGCGTTCGTTCCCCACCATAGACACCTGCGGTCCAGTGTTTTGCAAATATCTCAGCAACGTTGTGGCTGCACTTATTCTTCGCAACAAAAACGGCCCTTTTCTTGATTGGACTGTGACGTGACACGAGAAGTTGAATCTGTACGACAACTGGCAACCTTCAGCTATACGGTTCGGTTGCGATCAGGCTCCACATTACTTCCCGAAACCAAAATTGCACCTAAAAGGTGATGGTGACTCTTTGGTGTTGTGCAACAGGGCAGATTCATCACAGCTTTTTGAATCCGGGCGAAACAATTACGGCAGAGAAGTACTGCTAACAAATCGACACCGTAAACTCTAACGACAACGACAGGCATTAGTCAGAGGAAAAGGACTAATCCTCCTCCACGATAACGTTCGGCCTCACCTTGTAGAACGAGCGCTGCAGAAGTTGAAGGAGTTGGGCTACGAAACTTTGCTTCATACGCCGTATTCATCTCATCGGAGTTTCACCTCATCAAGCACCTTGACAACTTCCCTGGACGAGAAATGGTTCACCGACCACGATGACACAAAAATGCCTTCAACGAATTCATTGCTTCCAGAACTCTAAAATTTCACGCAACTAAAAATAAATAAACTTTGGCAAAAATGTGTAGATTTAAAAGTTTATTTTGACTAATAAAGTGTTGTTTTAAGCAAGTTATGACAATTCAAATAAAATAGTTAAAAACTCTCATTTATTTCTTAACACTTTAATAGAATGTTATCCGTCAAAAGAGTGGTTAATAACGCTCGTCAGAGGCTTAACGCGGTGAGATTTCATCACTGACATGGGTAATGACGGATTTCATACTGATTACATTAGAATAGCGAGTAGATGCCATATGACCGACGAATGTCCTTCACGAACACCGATGACTATTTCGAACGATAAAAAAGGCCCATTGGAATAACTAAGGTGATTCGATTTCATTTATGTGACGGAATGCACCTAATTGAACGAATGTAATCAAAAAATCGCCGACTCATTTACAAACACATCCAATGGTTTTCCATAAGCGAATCGTTTTCGATACGAACGACAAAACTGAAGTGATGGTGGTAATCGAATTTCATGAAAACATCGAATAACAATGGCCAACGACTAGTTTTTCCATTCATTATGACTGCGTTAGCACAGAGAAGCAACAATTTTTTTCCAGTGGGAATTGGATGATGAAGAGGACAGCATGAGTTCACAGGTAGTACAATTTTCATGATGAATGTAAATTAATTCCCGATAGAGCGAATAATGCTAAAAGATCGTATTCGTGTTTTGCTGGTCAAGATCTAACACATTTTCTAGTTCTCACATATCCAGTGGCCAAAGATTATTGTGAACCAGAAGGAGAATTGCTGCGGTGTTATTAGGTTCCTTCTAGAACGAGGGAGGGCGATTTACAAAATGTCGAACTCCATCTATTCCTTAGTGTTCGTGCCAAAAGATAAACACCTTCCGTCACATTGTAAAAGGAAACTTCGTAGACCTCTTCCTTGCAATAAGTGAATAAGCCACGGTGAAGGGAGGGGTGTAATTAATGTGAAATCAGTTTGGTTAATGGGCACCAATTGATGAATAAACCAAGGTTTTCGCTTGGTCACTCACTTAGTAAGCCACAAGTGAACATAACGTAGAGAAAAAAATGCTTAACCGAACAGAATTTGAATTCATAAGCTTTCTTGACTTATGATACCCCCACTAATCTAGTCGGTTAGTGAAGAAAACTCAGACGGCGAGTCACAAACTTTGATGCATGGAGTCACTGCACTAGCCATACTGGATTGAATTACGTCTGCCGGGTGGGCACAGTCATTTTCACACAACCAGTGGTGGGAGAAGATGGAATTCTTGCTCGCATACGATTGTATTCTACATGTATACCAAAAAAAAGCAATCTAGTGATTGAAAGCTGTCAGTCTTAGAGCTATATATAGCTACCCTTTACTGAAATGTCGCAGAAATAAAGAGTCTCATACGAAAAGTATTATATACTCTTCAATGAGGTGAGTATACTGGCTAAAACAAGTGAATGCAGACTTTTTTGGTGCCATTCGAATTATCTGATGGATGAGAGAAATGAAACTAATACCGATGTTGACTAAGAGTGTATGACACTTAGAGTATACTTGCTCATGGTCTGGGTTGGAGAATATACGGGAGTATAGAAGTTTACAGCTATGATTTTATGATCTTAATTTAGCTCACGATGATGTAGTCATCTGTTTGTTTTCATAGTTATCAAGAGTTTTTTAAAAATAGGCGAAGTTTCATCAAATTATTTGCAAACGTTTTGCGCTAGAAAAAGTTTTAAAATCAGGAAAACTTCGACGATAGGCGATTTATACAGGGACACACTAGCCAAAGATCAACTGAAGGCTAAATAATAGCTCACCATACATTTAATTGAATTCCATGAAAACGCTTATTTACGGGCAGTTTTCGACGAGCTTCAACATATAAATCCTACTACGATTTTATGAGTTTAAAACATTAAAAGGCTATGTGAACTGAAGAAATGTGAGAAAGGTTGGTAGACGGGATTTGCTAACGATTGTCTTCTTTTTTCTTCCATTTGTTCTAATTTTATTTAATGTTTTCGAAGTGCTCAATATCGGATGTCAGCGAAGGAAAAGGTTGCAAGACGAAAATTGTAGAAACACGACCCCAAATTCTTAGATGTTTGGCTTAGAAGAACGATAGATTAAGGCGTTCTTTGAGTGTGAATTAAATGCTTAGTCCTTTGTCATAGTTTTATTCTTTGCCTTCTTAAACACAGTTATTACATGGTCTATTCACAAAGTTCGGACGCAAACAACACACAATTACTCTTAAAAACCGGGCATTTTTGATGCTTCTAACAACATATAGTGCGCTAAGATTCTAGAGCCGCGTGAAAGGGCGGCAACCAACTGCAGAAATTATGCCTCATCCCTAGAATTTCAGGTTAACACCTTTCAGGATGCGATTTTCCTGAATATTATCTGAATTTTAACTTTTCTGTTACGAGATTTAAGGTGAAAAATTGCACAAGAAGCTTCAATTTCTAAACAAAAGCGCAGCAGCCTCAAAAGTTAATGTTGCGTTTGTGGGCATGGTCTTCTTCTCCCAGGTGATATCCCACTTACTCCTTCACTTCGCTGCTTAAGAAACTAGACTTTACGCAAAAAAATCAGGTTACTGACGATTAAGATCTTAAATATTGCTTAAAGAAAGGCGAAACTCATGTGGTGAGGTGGTGAACACGTTTGCTTCGGAAAGGGTAATGGTGTGCTCGATCCCCACCGCAGACACCTGTGGTAGGGAGTTTTGCAAATATCCCATTATATTTGTGGTTATATTTTACATCGTATCCTACCATGAAAAAGGATGGACAGAAACAACACTTGACTGGAAATCTTATTGTTGTAAAATAAGAAAAAAATGTATCTAATAGATAGGAATCTGCATAACTAAAGACCTCTTATTTCAATAAGTAAACTTCATTATGAGTGTTAGTTCAAAATTTAAATTAGCCCCTAGTTATTTATTCTATGTTAAAAAACAAGGGGCAAAACATTCAAGATTGAAAGGCCTCGAGGTGTGTAGCATGCACTGGACTCCAATCGTAATATCGCAGAGATTACTGAAGGCATATTTGGTTTGTACAATGAATTAAAGTAGCCAACCAATGTATCAAGTCGGTGCTGCTACTCTCCTTTTCGAGTCCGACAGAAATTTACGGACCATTAATCTACGGAAAGCATGGTAAGCCAGGAGCGTGTATCATACGTTGGATCCATTGTGTGTTGCAGGTTGTAACTAACCACTGCGCGACACACGCTTTCGCTCACCTTGTGCTATGTACAACAGTTTTTTTCAACATTTATTTAGTCGTTTAATTTGTCTCAACTTAATTTAACCGCACAACTTTCTCGATAATAAACCAAAATCACGGAAACCAAAAATTAACGCTTTTATAATCAGCCACTTGTGGATTTGGTTTTGACGGAAAAATGTGCAGTGAATTGAAGGTGAAGAGTGAAGTGGTAACGGAATGACTTCTCCGCACTTCATTAAAAATTTCCAATCAGCGCTCTTTCAGAATTTTTACAAACTACGTAGGCAACACCGTTTTTGCCAAGGATACCGAGGAAAGAACTACAACAATCAATGAGACGCGAGCAGTTTCGGTATTAGTTCACAATTCTCATAGAAAAAATAACTCGCTTCCTCTTGATGTATAACACTCCCAGAGAAACTGATGGTTATCATACACGTTACTATTTGTAAACAGTGGAAAAATTGATAATTATCTAAACAGAAAAGTACTCTTGTTTTTCAAAGAGCATATTTATTTTGGCGATTTTAATAAAAAAAAATCTTGAACGCGGCCAGAAATTGCTCGCCTAGGCGACTTCGGTCTTACAGAACTAAAATTGTCTCAACAAATCACAATCCTCGCACAGGAATCGAGAACACAAGCGCGCAAAACTCTCGCGGCGTTCAGGATTAATTCCAGAAATCCGAGAATGAACCTCAGGAAAGAATGCCTCATTATCACGCGTGATGTTGGGCAGTATATAAGACTGTCATTCCGATGGGAGAGGCACATTACGCTTCCATGTGAATTCTGTGCGGTTGTTCCCCACGCAACATACTCAGTGAAATCCTCACAGAAAGTGGTAAGTGTACAAAGAAGCTATACTGTGTTCACCGTGTTTGAAATCTTGGTTTAGCGTTTTCTCTGTTTGGTTATGGAAGTGTTTGGCCGAATAGACTGCTGTCAACTTGACCTTTCCAGGCTCTGAGGAAGGCGAAATCCGCCGAAACGTCAGCTTGTTCGTGAATAAAGGATAAAATAATACTTCGCGTTTGCTCAACAAGAACACGAAGAATTACTTTCTCAACAAAGGCCCAAAAATTATAGTGACAAGCGAGTCGAACCGTGTACTATGTAGCAGTACTTTACCATCAAGCAAAGTTGTACAAACTGAGAAACAGTTCGATACCACCATTTGGAAGACCAACTACCTCACGGCAGAAACCTGGAAGCTTCTCTTGACTTCCTCCTTGTCATAAACAGTTTTGAAAAATGAAAAATGACATCATACCAAAAGCGTTATTTTCGTCGTAGTCCCTGAATAGGCTGCTATGGTTCGCGATGAGAACGAATGTAATTCTCTTGTACTCGATCGAGTTACACGGAAGTTAATAAGACTACAGATGTAGCAAGAAGCGAATCAGCTCGAATGAGTAGGTATCAAAGCTGGCTAAAATTTTCGTATGGCATCCTTTATGGTTTATCTTCGTGATAACACATGCAATGTACTGAAAAATTTTAAGCTTACGAAACCCTTACAGAGTTTTTAATATTTTGGAATTTCTTAACTCGTTATGAATAACTAGATCAATGAAGAAACTCATTAAAGTTCTTCTCATACCAGAAGTTCTAATTTAGTATGAAAATCTGATTAGAATACTTTGTATAATAAATTATTATTTCGCTATGCCACTGGAGGTTAAGGATCCGAAACCAATCTTAGGTCTTCACAATGCCAGAAATCTGAAGGATATTTTGACAATCTTAACCATTTCGTGGCATAGCGAAATGATACTATATTGTACGAAGTATCCTAATCAGATTTTCATTTACTGCCTATTTTTTTAATAGCAAGGTATATTGCGAAATATAGCTTTAATGATGCTGAGATATTTGCAAAACTCCAGACCGCGGGTGTCTGTGGTGGGGAACCAACGCGATATTGCCCTTTCCGGGCAGTAACGCGTTCACCATCACACCATGGGGTTCCTTCGTTTTCCTTGTCTCTCATCTAGTTCTATCGATCTCTGCCATCGGCAATCACCCGTCAACCGGATTGATCTGGGGATTGCCCACCGCAGACACCTGCGGTCCGGAGTTTTGCAAATATCTCAGCATCACTGAAGTGATATTCTGGCAGCTTTTTTTCCGTTTGCTTCATATCACTACTTACAACTTAAGCGGAACTGCTGCACATCGTTAGACGAAAATTGCATCGAATCACGGAAGAAATTAAAAAGAGGGGAAGAAACTAAGGCGGTACTCATCCGCTCTAGGAAGCTCCATTGTGGCGGGTGCCGATTATATCCTGAAGCCGTAAAAGTTTATATTATTATCTGTGGGCTTCATGCTAAGCGTCAGTAATTGTGAGCGACAACGAGAAATTGAAGAAATGCCACGATGATGAAAGAATGGTGCAAAAGATTATAGATATTATTCAATGGATGGATAATGAGATGCCACACGTGTGTATAAAACGGTGAAATTCGTCCAAGAGAATATTGGCCACTTCATAAGTCGCTCTAGCATAGATCCAGTATTAAAACAACATCGAAAGAAAACAAATCCTCATAAGCCTATTCAGAAAATCCTGTTTTAGATTTCGTAAAATAACAGCACTAACAATCCAAATAAACATACGCGACAACGGGGAACACGAGATCTTGGGGCAGTGAGGAGCAAATCTCAGTGTGAATGAAGATTTGTCAGCTTCCGTACGAGAGCTCAGGTAAAAGTAAACATATGGCATTGCAAAACTAGGCGACGCAGCCTCATTACCTCCAAGAAATTACTTACTTACTTGGATCTTTGGATGGCCCGCCTTCACTGGTTTGTGCGGGCCCCACCGTACTCTTCATTATTCGGAGATTTGCAGGTTGAGAAATTGTGGTTCCCTGGAATCCCGAGGTCGGCGTGGCTAAACTGCTCTAGGCCTTCACCACCACAGGCAGTTGCAGCCCTTGTGAGTCAGAGCGAAATTTGTCACCATGCGACTAGTTTGATATCAGGACGGTGGCGGTTCCTGGTATTGGTTTACTCTTAGCTGGCCTTCCTAGCGAAAACGCCGAACTCCTCCTCAGCTTAAGAGACCCCGCTGAGGGAAGGAAGGGATGAATCCTCCATCTGTAAATGTAGCCCGACACCCAGGAGCACTTCCTAGCCGGGATGAAGGAGTAAACCGTTGGGATCATCTCCAAGAATAGTGAAAATAAAGGCTACTATAAAAGGAAAATTATGATGCATCGTATGAATTGAGCAAACGGTGCCATTCGGGAGTTTCAATGTACTATATGATGACAAGAGACATTGCTAGTATCTGCTCAGGTTACTCGACGTTTAGTGAGACTACAAGCGAAACAGATGACCATTCATGTCAATTATAATAGCTCAAAGGGAAGTATAAATTCTAGTCATTTGATGTAACAAAAGGATGCAGAAAAGAAAAAGACGAAATAAGTCGGAAGAAATTTCAGCAAGTAGAGCAAAAGTGAGAGATTATTGATGCTAATTATACGCCGACCATAAACGAATGAGAGAGTAACTATCAGCATGGAAAGCTGGAGATCTAGTTCAAGTTATTAAGGAAGCAGATGACATTGCTATTCAACGATGAATGTCATTGAAAGTAATACGATGTTTTTCATCAATAAGCAGACACGAGGTTGTTAATATAGAATTTATTAGAACACAATTGCTGACGTTTCGGCGGTT
>UYYA01004190.1:59729-93256 GCA_900624975.1 Angiostrongylus costaricensis | reverse complement strand
GGCTCTGAAGAAGGCGAAACCGCCGAAACGTCAGCAATTGTGTTCTAATAAATTCTATATTAACAACCTCGTGTCTGCTTATTGATGAAAAACATTGAATTATCAATTAATGCCGAGGTTAACAGAAAGTCGGTCATGGGAAAGTAATACGATTTATGCAGGTATAATAAAGTCGCAACAGCTTCTACTTCTGCTTTGTTCGCTATCAAAGTCTCACCAATTAGAAACCTCAGCAGAATATGTCGTCAGCTTACAACGAACCCACCAACCGATTCCATCTGTTGTTGATCGTCTTTTGACCTATATATGTTTCCAGAATGCGTAACGTCTAGATTGCAAAACAAAAGGTAATGCATTCGACATTCGTCATTCTTCAGGGATTCATTCAACTTCATTCATAGCATCGTAGAAATGACTGAGTGCACATCTATCCTAAGCAATGACTTGTGAGACCCTACTAATGGACAAAATCAGTATTTGAAGAGCCGACTTTCCTTTAGCCTCGATATAACTAATCAACACGTGCTTTATTTTCATACTGATTAGTCATACCGAGGTTAAAGGAAAGTGGGTTTCCAAAACATTATTACGCTCTGCGCTTGCTGATAATGGATAGTGATGCCCACTGCTTCAGGATGGATTCCCTAGTAAAAAACTGACGACTATCAATGGAGAAACAGTATCAGCAACAACTGTCCAGTTGTCCAGTAGAAAAGAGCACTGGCCAGTGAGGTTCTTTGTTTAAGTACTGTCATTCAAGATTTGGCTTGATGCTATCACGAGGAGCCACATGGGAAGAAGGAGTAACTGTGAACAGTCGACTCGGATCAATGAGGTTTTGAAGAAACGCCGAAACGTTAGCCGAATAAGCGTTTTTTTTCATTAGCCTCATGTTAGCTCACCATTGAAAGGAAAGACATGCTGAGTGTGTGTTTTTAACCTCACAGACAAGTGTAGTACCGAATTTCCGACTGGGAAGCAGTGGTTCATTTTCTCTATGAGAGTAATCGAAACAAGAACTACATGTACATCGCAAGAATAACCACTGCGCAACATGAGTCCATCGCGTTTTATTATGAAGAGAAAAAATGGATCCAAAAATATCACTGTGCTTCTACGGCTTCATTTGTTCTTATGAGAACGACATTGTTATAAATCGTTTCTGCGTAGTGGATATTGACGTTAAAGGAGCTAATAAGTTAAAATCTCGGTGCAACAATGTAGTGTTGTGGTATATGCGAGAGTGGTGAGCACTAGAGAAGCGTCTTACTAGATGTCGCTGTAAGCGCAACAATATTTTTGTTTCATTCTCACTTAGTTAATGTTTGCGTCTCATTTGATCATGAGATTCTCATAATAAGAACAACCGCATCTTGAGAAGACTGGATGGAACTTACACATAACCCCCGAGATCCAATGTACACAGTGATTTGATGCAAAAACAATCTACACTTCCAAATTTAAACTAATATGTGCTAACTCGCAGTAAATTTCATTAGTTGGACCAAAAGGAATATAGGAAGCGCACATTCATTGCTGCATGGTAGAAATTGTTCTATTTACGAAGATGAAATTAAAAACTTCTCGAGTCCAGGAATGATATTTTTTCTACTTTACTGCGGCGAAGCTCGTATTTCAAATACGAAAATAATTGGACGAACGGGATTTGTTCCAGTCTGGTACAATGGAGTTCTCCAATATATCGTTTGTGTTTTAAACTGTCGAGGTTACAATCGCAATTTTAACTTTTTATTTACTCCCTACTCTTTTTTAGTGGCAGCGTATATTGCGAAATATAACTTCAATGATGCTGAGATATTTGCAAAAATACTAGCTGAGAGACAGGCGAAACGAAGGACCCGCATGGTGTGGTGGTGAACGCGTTACTCCCCGGAAAGGACAATAGCGCGTTCGTTCCCCACCGCAGACACCTGCGATACGGAGTTTTGCAAATATCTCGGCATCATTGAAGTTATATCGAGGTTACGTTGGAAATTTCATTAATTTAGATTCCATTGTCAGTTTTCTGAAACGTTTGGAAGACACTACGAAGAACTTTAATCCAAAAATTGAAAAAGTTTGTAAAAAGTTCGAAAAGAAGATCAGTTCAAAAGGAACATTTTTTATGCTTATGCCAGCAAGCCGTTGCCGAATAATAGTAAATCCCTCCGTGCCGTGTACTTCTATACTAATTTTATCTCACAAACTCATTTATTGGCATTTTTCAGAGAATCGTAAAGTAATTTTCATGTAAGAGAAGTAGCGTAATAAGAGTACCCTAGAAGCGGAGCAGTCCATGGAAGTAATTGTTGTGAAAATGTATGGCTTCAGTAATGAAATGATGAACTAAACGAAAGAGTTTATGCCTCTGTTGATGAGTGCTAGAGAACTGCTAAAGTTAACACGTGATTTCGGTCAGTACTAATTATCGAAGAGAAATGCTTGAAGCACATAATAAGAAGTCAGCTGCCACAGCCGGTAGCCAATCACTCAATATATGAACAGATTCCATTTAACTCCAGCTGAATTATACACACAACGACGAACACTGGATATAGTCTTGCGTGAAGCCGAAATTTGTAGCGTCATTAATCGAAGTTGGCAAACTACATTTGATTGAAATAGGGCTTAGGACTGATGGATCACTGACCACACATTACCTATCGTTTTATCGGGATGTTCCTCTGTTCCGAACTTCGATCTAGAAATAATAAGCTTTTGCCACTTTCTCGGGCAGGGTCTTCCAAAATAGTGAGACGTTGGAAATTTCGGCCTGGAAGTTTAGGTAAAAGCCAACCCAGTGGGAGATATCGCACCATTCTAATGGCAAACAAGTTCCGAGATAATAAGGCCCCTTTTGATCTGTAATGGCCAACAATTGTCTGTAATAACTACTTGCG
The DNA here is from genome assembly GCA_900624975.1 of Angiostrongylus costaricensis. Classification (NCBI taxonomy): domain Eukaryota; kingdom Metazoa; phylum Nematoda; class Chromadorea; order Rhabditida; family Metastrongylidae; genus Angiostrongylus; species Angiostrongylus costaricensis. The sequence continues at coordinate 90,356 of UYYA01004190.1, read as the reverse complement.
AAAGACCTAGCACAGTTATCTCGAAACTCCAAAGAAAGGAAATTTTCCAGAGCACTAAATTAGTGGTCATATTTGCTGTACCCTCTACGATCCTAAGTGAAGATGGACTATTCAGGTATTCATGAAAAAATAACACTGGTCATCAAAGTTTAACACTGATTGGAAGAGGTAGAAGTGACAGAATGGTACCATATGAGTAAATAAATTAAAAAAAAAAACATCTGGTTGCAATTGTTATCCATTTCGATTGTTCAGCTGTCAGATCACTGTTGCGAAATCGCCATAGAATAGAGCAACACTGAATAGAAAATGAAAAGAACAGAACACAAATCGCACTGGTCTTTTCCAGTGGCTAGTGGAGATCAGGGAAAGATGCCCCGCACACTTGTTAAAAAATAATAAAACAAAGATCTTAGTTGTATTCTAAGTTGGCGTTCTAATTTGTGATCTGTGCTCTTGAAAATCACCCAGTTGTCTCCCTTTAATACCTGCTTAATGATAAGTAGTTCATGTACACGTGAAATGCACAGATAGGAATTGGAATCGTTGTTTCATGTTGTTGCACTTTGCAAAAGGCACAGCGATGTAAGAAAATTGTTAAAAGGAGGTTAAGATTGTGATTATAACTAAGCCTCAGCTTAACTGGGTTCAATGGCGATTTGGGCTCCCCAGATCAATCCCGCTGACGGGTGATTGCTGATGGCAAAAAGATCGATAGAACTAGCCTGAGAAACAGGCAAGACGAAGGACTCGGATGGTGTGGTGGTGAAGTGCGCTGCTCCCCGGTAAGGACAACAGAGCGTGTTCGCTCTCCATCGCATACATCTACGGTCCGAAGTTTTGCAAATATCTCAGGATTATATATGAGTTATATTTCGCAACATACCCTGCCATTAAAAGAAAAAGGCAATAAATAAAAGGGTTAAGATTAAGAAAATTGTGTTTAATTCACTGAAGGCTGATGTTCCTCTCCAATAGGTTTTATCTTCACATCTTGCAGTTAACTAACTTCATTTTCTGTCTTGAGCTGACTATTATTAGAACTGTAACGGACGCCGAGCAATGATTTTCAACGAATTTTATTTTCAGCGGTTTATTTTGAAGCACAAATCGCTCAGATCCTTTTTGTCACATTCTTTTTGCGTACATTGGGTTGATACGGTTGGCTTACATCAAGAGAAGAATCCCTGTATACTTAATAATTCAGAATAGAAGTGGCTGATCGGGCAATTTTGTTCCAAAAACCTACCGAATTATGCACAGTTAAAGTCAAGATGTAAGGCACCGCGCCAGGACAGGATATGAATTGCTTGTTATCATAATTCTAATTGATAGAACGAATCATTGTTGTCATATAGAATGGATGGATAGCGGAAATGGCAAATGGAATCAATGAACTTGGCAAAACAGAATTCGGAATACTAGGAGCAACCTGGTTAGAAGTTTTTGCATAGTAGCAGACACTTTCTCAGCTTCTTAAGTGCTATTGCTATGGAAGAACTACCTTCTGTTACAGAAAAACCGGCATCGTTCACTATGTGCTTTCGGCCATGTTCGAATGAACGTGAACGGTGAACGAGTTTCAGCAGCTACGTAGTGCGCCTAGGGTTCGCTTCTTAGGTTTTGAGAAAAAATTTAGCTTTTATATTCTTGTCATACCTCACTTTAAAAGAAAGATTCCGTTCTACTCCCGTTTAACAATTTGCTTAAGTCTAACGTTACCAATAAAGAAAACTAGAGCAAATCAAATATACATATTTAAACTTGGACAGGCTTGAAATTTAACTGCTGCTGTTGGCCAATGACTCATTACCAATCACACTATACAACGGCTGTTTAGGAAGATTGGTGGTGACGATGAAACCCTTAAGGAGAAGAAGATTACAGATTACTATTTGGAACCGACAATTACCACTCAAAGACGTTAATTGAACCAGATCCACGTCCAGTGGATCTTGAGCTCGAGAAAAACTAAACATAAGTAATGACGCACCATCTAAGAGTGGAAAACTGAGAAAGATCGAAATATCCTAGAGAAAGAAAATATCGTCAACAGACGATTATAGTGAGTGTGCCATTTTCGTTTTCGTGAATGCAGTCATCTACTTAAACTTCATGATTCCTGACAAAGGTGTTGCAGAAGAGAAAAGCCGAAGAGAAGTAAACGACATCCGGCCAGAATTGTGCCATCTACGACCGACATTCTAAAGTGAACAATTTTGTTGTGGAATAACCCTCGATCATAGGTCGAACAACTAACACTATACACGCTGAAATAGTTGACGGCACACGCCTGGCATCATTCAGCGTACTCTTGGAGACTCTTGGTAATTGATTTCACTTTTTCTTTCCTTATTTTTCCACCTACATGAAAGCAGTTGATGAAGGACAATTCAATAATTATGGTGGGAAAAAGCAGAAGAAATTTCAGCTTTCCTCTGAATCCACCGAGTATTTCTTTTACGCTTCTTCTTGTAGTTTTAATATTGCACAGGTGAAGAACTCATAATATCTTCAAGTACTAAAATGAATAACTTGAGTAATTTCAGCCCACGCAGGCATAGTCCGCATTGTTCGCGCAATTGTCAGTGTGTACGTGTGTGTTTTGCATACAAAAAACCCTGCCGTTATTCAAACACTACAGACGACATTCGGAAGCGAATTGATTCTGAAGTACGATGAGTGAAGAATGGAGCACATTTACGGTCACCTTTATTTCTCATGCTTTCTTTCCATATTGCCTCGGATCGAATTTCCTACGATGTTTTGCCCGCTCCCACTCAAGAGCGAATACCGACACAAAATGAAATGAACACTCATCGAATGGTGCTTCGGCGCTTGTTCCCTCCAGCGATTAGTAATCCAAAATCCGAATGAACATCCAAAAATTTCAAATTCTTTGTCGTTTTCATCCTTCGCGATATATAACTGTCAACATGATACGTCGACAGTGTTATGAATAACCTAAACATCAATGGTATCGATTAGTCTCTAACCGCTGAATTTATCTTGCACGTGTGCACAGTGAATGTGAAAATCACTTCTGAGAGCAGACGAAATCATTTTAAAAAAGTTTGAGAAAGACTGTACAACGAATTTAGTTTGAAATACACGACTACCTTACCAGTAACTGGGCTCGGTGGTTGTGCGCACGTGGAACTCGGTCTTAGCGCATTGTGCTGAATGACCCCTTAAAATTGGAATTAAGGGTAGTGAAGTAAAAAAACTGATGCTCAATAATCAGACTTTTAACTGTGTTTTCATTCTTATCGTTACATATCTTTCATTTTCCAAAAAGCATAAGTTCTTCGAAAGAAAGACATTTGGAACCTTTCGACATCTTTCTATTAGTGATTGTGGTAACAGTCGACGATTTGTTATACTTTTGAACAGTGACCACATTTCTATTGAGAAACATTGAATATGTCCAACTAAATACCATACATAACTAGGCGTAACGCAGTCGTTAAAAAGAATAAAGCTTCCGGCATTCATTACTCCCTAGGAGATGCGCTGTGGATTTGGCTCCATTAAACATCACAGAGGTGACTGAATATATATCTGGCCTACAGATTGACTCTTGGGGGCTTACCGATATATCGAATCAGTGATTTTATCTTACCCGACAAGTCTAGTAACAATTGTCGGAGCTGAATGGATGGTGGGCTTGTTAAGCCTTACGTTGTATTGCTGCGAATGTCTAACAAGTGTTCAACACGTGTCCAATACCGTCCTTATTTGAAGCGATTATTCGTGCAAGAGAGGAGAACTACATGCTTCATCAATCACTGCATATCTGTTTAGTGCAAACGCAGCCATATCTTTATACCTAACTTTTTATTTGCGGCCTACTATTTCATCTCGGCGGGAAATATGTGAAATACAAGAAAATAATGCTAAGACATTTGCAAAACTTAGACTCCAGCTCAGATTATTATCTTTTAAATCCTCAATTTTAAAGCAATTGGTCATAATAGGAGCCAGGTACGACTAATTATAATGTGTATAGTCTATCCAAAGACAGGTCAGCTGGCTATCGCATTATTATAACAAGGGGATGTTCCTGGGAGTGAAATTACGGTGTGAAGTAAGGAGCTGGTCCCACAGCAAGATCACCATGTTGAGAAAGTTCTCGTTGTCCTCGTCTTAAAATTTGGTTACGAGCAAGCATATTGTGTGGATCTCCGTCATATTAGGAGGAACCTAGTGGTATGGAAATGAAGGTTATTTTGATCCACAATGGATGCCATGTGCTACTGAAATAGATCTCAGAACGCTTCCTGCACAGTTCTCTGAAGAATCCAGCTGAAACAACACTTGTCCAATCAGCAAAATTTCCGTTGAATAAAAACTATTCATTGGCCAGCACCATCTTCTCAGCTAAGAAAGAGGTTACATAAAATTATGGAGTCATGAAGTCAACTCTTCAAATATGTATTGAAGCGCAGTCTTACTTATGAAAACATCGTGTAGAAGTTCTCTAGATGTTTTTAACGTGGTGATCAACAACAGAGAGAAGAAGAGAGATGGGAGGAAAGAGAGAAAGAAAAGCAGAAAGAGAGAGAGAAAAGAAGAAGTACTCGAAGAGTTCGATACAACTCTTTTTATAATTCATTCACTTCCTAGCAGTATCTCTTCTATGATGTTATCAAGATTCTGGAAACCGAAGTAAATTACTGAACTTGCTAGTTACCAAGCAACCACGATAACTTTTCTCTGATATGTCTTCTGTCTCTACAATATTTGTAGAGACAATTCCCAGTAAGAGCAGAGCATGCATAATTCTGGTTAGCCAAATCAACCGTTAACTTTTTCAGTTTCTGATTCCCCGTTGTCTTTGGCAAAGCCGTTCTTGAAAGCTATCCAGCTATTTTGAATGGCTTTGCTTCAATAATCGTATTCAAATGATGTCACGCACGAAAGAACAACGTCTAAAATCCAGTTCAACATCATCAACGCTTTCACATCTGTTACGAAACTTCGGTGGATACTTTCGAGATTAAACGCTCGAATGAGGTTGTGAGCACCAATACATGAAGTGTTGTGTACTCTACATTTTGTTCCAATAGGAAATCCACACATGAAATTGTTAAAATTATTCTTTTATCATTTTTCTCTTCAGATAATTAAAATGGCAAAGTACGAATAGCTAATACAAGTCCATTACCACAGAGGAACAAATGCAACGTGTTTAAATGACTATTTCATGAGTAGTACCACTTTGAAGCGCTCTATGACATGTCCAATAAAAAGTGCAATTACGTTTTCACAGATACGCATGCAACACTTCTTATTGATTTGTTTTAATCAGTACCAGCATGAAAAAAAATATGCATTTAGATAATAAAGGATAAAGGATAAAGCTCTCGGCATTGATCAAACCCTGAGGGATGCGCCATGCATTCGACTTCATCAAGCATCGTTTGGAGGTGATTGAATAGACATCAGACCTTCACAATGACTCGCGCGGCCAACCGATCTATGGAGCCAGCGCTGCTAACCTTCCATACGAGTCTGGTAACAATTTTTCGGCCAGGGAAGAATTGAAAGCTTGATGAGCTACGGGCGCCGGGATCGTTCCCATGTGTGATGCAGGTTGTCTTCGACCACTGCACCACATGTGCCCATGCATTTAGATGTGTTTTAAAATGACAAGATGTACAACATTGAAATTTCATTACTCAGTACATTTAGCCGACTCACACAATACACGATAATGTATCCTTTTCTCCCAGTGATTCTACCTAAAGTACAAGAACAACTAGAGAAGACCATGGAAAAAAAAATTCGAGTGTTATATAAACGCGTGCCTAAGTTTATTTGCAAGCGCGAAAAATCAACATAGTTTGAAAAGTTTATAATGCTGAGACATCTGCAAAACTCCCGACCGCAGGTGTATGCGGTGGGGAACGAACTCGCGCTGTTGTCCTTACCGGGGAGCAGAGGCAGGACAGGCAGACAGGTAGAGACAGGGAAAGCGGAGGACCCGGATGGTGTGGTGGTAAAGTGCGCTACTCGCCGGTAAGGACAACAGCGCGAGTTCGCTCCCCACCTCACACACCTGCGGTCCGGGGTTTTGCAGATATCTCAGCATTATATACGAGTTATATTTCGCAACATACCCTGCCATTAAAAAGAAAAAGGCAGTAAATAAAAGGGTTAAGATGGTTTGAAAAGTTTCTATGCTTATAGTTGCGCTCTAATGCAATACTTGGGAAATGTTACACTTTTCATAATTACTCTTTGTTTGTACTTTCGTTTCGAAGCTTCAAATTTATTTCTACTTTTGTTTCTATTGTAATAATTATTATTATTAAAAAAGATAAAAGCATGAAGCTCTCGGCGTTGATCAATCCCAGAGGAATGCGCCATGCATTCGACTTCACTAAGCATCGTTGGAGGTGACTGAATGCATATCTGGCCTTTACAATGGCCCTTGGTTGCCAACCGATGTATCGAGCCAGTTCTGCTATCCTTCTAGAGAAGTCTGGTACCAATTAGCCTAGTCGACCTATGACGGATGGAAGGCTTGGTGAGCCACGAGCACAGAGACCGATCCCATGTGTGCACGGCGCCTCCGACCACTGCGCTATACGACCTGTGATAACATCTACTGTGCGGATCTCAGCACTTCTTGCATTCGATTTGTTTTCATGGCATTCATTATCTATAATGGTCCTCGAACATTTTGCCTGTTGTTTCTGCTGTTGCTCGAGGATTTCGTTTTCTTTAAAAGTATCATAAAGTGCTGATCAAGTCAACTTTCCTTGCAATCTTGGTAATAGCTAAGCTGAGGCATTTATACGTGGGCTAGAGAAGAGCGTTGAATAGGGGGTCGAACCAGCAAAATGCTTTCTGATGGACTGCAACACTAACCACTCCGCTGCACCTTCCCCATCCTTAAATAGGAAAAGAACAACGAAAACTGCTATATAGAGAAACGGAAAAATGTATGACAGTATAATAAACAGTATGTGAGACTTTGTTAGATTCGTCGGTTTGGAAATTCGGCGACTAGACTAGAACATTGATTGTTGAAACAACAACAGAACGTCATGAATTCTTGACTAAACACTTCATAGTCCACAGACAGTGCATGGATTTCCGCGTATATCCAATCAGCATCCATGTAGGGTAGAGCAGAGAAACAGCGCCGAAGCGTGTATCTAGACATTTACGTCAGAATTTTTTCGACGGCGCTGGTTGAAGTTACTCTCCACGATGAAAAAGTCTAATAATTCACATGAAACATTTATTGTGTTTACCTGTAAAGGTACGATAGACTCTTAGATTAATATACTTTAAAGAGAAAGTATCCCTGATTTACTGACTTTTTCTTCTGCAAATAAATACGATAAAAAATCCTCAACTTAAACCATACTCGCTTCACGATGAATATGCTAGTGTTCACATGAGTGGTGTGAATCATTTCGCTTAAAATAAATAGTGATTTTTTGTTTGTTGAGATAACAATGCTCTCACTTTCTTAAACACTACATTATAATTTAGTTTTTAAGCTTCAGTGCTTTCATTATTTCTTGGATAGTTAAGACTTCTGTTAGACGTCTTTTAGCAGTCCATAAATCGCCTTGTGGAAAGCAAAATAAAAACGAATCTTTTAGGACGAGTCAATAGGAAAGTAGTCTTCGATATGCTTTCCAGTAAAGGAGGTAGTACTCCTTCGCTATGGAATACTTAACAAGACGTGAAGAAAAATTCCGACACAGTTGTCAGTAAAGGCTAAAGAATTAAGTATTCGGCGTTGATTAGTCGCTTACGACTAGAGAATGCTTCCAGTCGTAGAATCTTAGAGGTGATTAAATGCATTTCCGAACTATACAATAAGTTTCGGGGCCAATCGATATATCAATTTAGTGCTATTACACTCCAAAATAAATCTGGCACCAAAAAAATGAAGGGGCTAATTTCACTACGAACTGGGAGCGAACCAACGAGCAATTGTCAAGAAACTTGTTGTCGCCTTAAACAAAATGGACTCTACCGTGTTACCGTTCTCTGAAACACGTTTCAAGAAGATCACCGATAAGATTTCAAGTTTCATTAAGAAGGTTCGACACAACGCTAAAGCCGTTCTTTTTGTCCTACCGTGGTTCTAATGGCGATAACATGCTTGGATAATCACCAAGCATGTCAAATCGTTCAAATGGTGGACTGTAGAGCACAAGGAAGATAAGGTCAAAGGAAAAATCTTTCTAGAGGTGTTCGATTCTACTGTTCCTTCCCAGCATTCCACTGACAGACGCCACACCTTTCTCTGCAAGGTGGTACAAAATCGAAGGTATCAGGACAGTTCCAGTGGGCCATATGGAAACTGACTCACTAAAAGCTGACAAGTCGTTACTTTTGCACTCCCAAACGATGAATGATTTCGTTAAAATGAACTATTTGCTAGGTACTTTTTAAGGAGAATTAAGAATGCTACGAAATATCTTAGAAAATGCACCCTATGGTAGTGTTGCACTTTAAAGGAAAATATTGAAACCAACGAGTTGTCATCAATCAGTTTCCAAACGGAAGGTAGAGTTGGGCCTCACCATCATGCATTACGTTGCAGCGAGCATAGACTAGTGATTCAGTGGTGGGGTGATCGCCGTTGTGGCGTTGAGTTCCCAATTTTGTATGAATACCAAGTCGTTGTGGATATTAGTCCTTGTAGCTGCTACGCGAGATTTTTTCCGTAACTGTCGTGAACAACCTCGAGTTTGGGTTACAATAATTTGTAGCAATACCAACTGTACAATAATAATATTTGGTATGTGGCGATATGTGGCTAAGTGGGTATATACGAGCGAAATTGAAATGAGAACAAGCGATGCGGTTGAAGGAAGTTAGGTGAAAACTGGAGTTGGAGCACTGAGGAACTGAGAGATTGGATGAACACCGGACGAACGCTACGAACGCTTGAAGACGAATCCCCGTGGGCTGTTTGCATTACTTCTGTAGCGGGTGGAGCTTTACCAGAGAAAACTAAAGACAGCGCCTAGAAAGAGGTTCTAAAGGTTTTTTCTACTAGCACAATCTAATAGGGCTACATGTGAAAGAGCGCAGCTGCTCGTTCGGAAACTTCTTTGGGACGGCAGATGCTGGAAAGTACATTCAGCTGTCTGCTGCTGATTCAGTGCCCGAACTGTCGGACAAAGAAGATCAGTTTATTGAAAGAAGTTACAGAATCCCTGTTCAGCCAGCTGCAAGGTAACTGCATGAGATAGTAGCTGAGAAGCAATTAAGAGAAGATGGGAAGATAGACTTAAAATAGTTACAGGTAAACAGGAAGCATACGCTAATATAGAAAATAGGAACTATTTGGGGAATAGTTCCTATACTCGCCTACCACGCTTGAAACAGAGTTCGTTTCCCAGCCAGTGAACTAAGAGTATCTTAGTTAGTTCTCAAAGATATTGTTCAGCGAGTCGACTCCGTCGTATCCATTTAGAGCCAACTCTGCGAACGGTATTGCACTAAACTTACTAACACAGAGTGTACATTCTTAACCCGTATGGACCCTATAGTGTCGACAACGATCTGGTCTAAACGACTGTACAGACGCATAGTGCCCAACTTGAGTTTAGTAGGTTCCAGAGTCATTTTACCCCTTCGTGTGCATCCTCTAGACAGCCACTCGAAAGCGGGTCGAAATGGAATGGATGAGACCGGAAAAACCATTTCCTACACATAGCAAACTACAGAAAGGGTATTTTCAAAAAAAGTTTGACCGAATCAGAAGTTTAGCTGACAATTAATTGTTATTTTATTCTAATCACGATAGTTATTGTATGGAATATGCGAATATAAAAGACAACGAAGCGGACCCAACACATTGTGCAGAATACTTCCAAATGCCGACAGCAATGCATTTGCAACATGGACCGTAGTAACACAGTAGCATTAATATCACCCATAGCCATGGTACGATAGAGGAAAGTTTTTTATACAACTCACTCATGTTCAGAACCACCCAAGTTTTTTAATTACTGAGAAGAGAATTTTTACTGTCGAAAAACCAAAGTTCACAGCCGACGAAAAATTGCGCGTTGTCCGTTGGACCAGTCAGGCGATTCGGTAGCCAGAGTGGAATGGGTTAAGCACTTTATTGTATATTCTTCACCATTTATCAATAAGCAATAAAAACATTTGCAAACAAAAAAAAGTTTAAAAGAACACTTTCTAGAATCTTTATGCATTTGATAGTTTATAAGTAGGGAAGATTTAAAGTTTAATAAATGACGAGTAAAAAGGAGAAAAACGGAATTCGTCAAGTTCTTATGCAAACAGCTACGGCTTGCACAATAGAAACAAAAAAAGCTTTTCTTTGGACTAATTGTAAAAATCTAACTCGGCACTTAAGTCGGAGTTCCAGCAGCATATGGAAAAGATAAGCGCTGGTTCGGCAACCATGTTGTCAGCCAACATCTGTTTTTAATTTGTCCTGGTAGTTGAACTTAATCAAACCAAAATTTACGTCATTCTGCTGCTCTTCAGAAAGCGAAGTCTGTTTGTAACAAGCCTCAACATTTTTGTTAAAAAATTTATTCACCACCGTTGAGTATCGGGAAACGCACCGATTAGAGAAGCTGTTCATCAGTACATACCATGTCGCTGGTTCGACGTCACGCAAAGTCAATGGAACGTTATGCTCGTACGCCCATACGTTCTACCATAGCTACTCCAGCATTCCACAGATAATCTATTCTACATTAATGTCTTAACTTTTATTTACGACCTAATCTTTTTTTTCACGGAAGGGTGCAGTGTGAAACACAGTCACAGGTATGCTGAGATATGAGCAAAACATAGAACCTCTGTTGGAATTTGAACCCGCGATCACCCTTTTGGGGATCATGTGCTCTCCACCACAAGGAATACATAGTGAAGACGTTAGCATAGTATCTAGCAGGTGAGCCCTGACTATGGTAATCGCCGGTTCGAATACCAAGTGAATTCTCTAGTTTTGCCTATATCTTAGCAACCATTATAGTAGTATTCGAGCCTAATTTAACAAGCTTCATAAAGAAGATAAAGATCTCCAAGTCGTGGTCAAACCGACAAGCAAATCCAAAAAAACTTTGACTATGATGGGTGTGAGAAAACTAGTTGAATGATAGAAATTCAGAGATCCAAAAAACTTGTGGCGTTCGGCTATGTGAAAAAAATTCAATCTTGTTTTCTTACCCTTAGAAGAAGTTTTCACACAATGTGATGGTGATGGTGATGATGATGATGATGATGATGATGATGATGATGATGATGATGATAACAGGCTATGTTTTAAACGAACTCTTACCTTTATTGTTAATTATTTTAATTATTTATTTATAATTATTTATTCATTTCATTTATTACAAAGCCTTTTGTCATCAAACAAAATCTTTAACTTGAACTTGTTCTTATGTGTTTTCCCCTTAGCAAGTGGTGATAATTTTTCGATAGCTTTTCGAAGAATCCCAATTGAGAACCTAACAGAATTTTCGTGATATCCACAGCATTTCACAAGTTCACGCTTGTAGAACGAGGGAAATTGTATTAGCAAAGGACGAAGGTTGCAGTGATTTCTTATTCATTTACTAACAGTCAGTACGAGCTTAGATATAGACCTATTTACTAAAGTTGAACGATGCTAATTATTTCCTCATACCAATGCTTTGAAATCGACGAGTATTATCACGAATTCTATCAGTTTCACCTAGTGACGGAAGAAAAGCTAATAATACGTGAAGTGCTACCTAGCAATTATACGATTAATTTTGAAACACGAATGCCACCAACTCATCGATATGACGTTAAAATGTCAAATGAATAGCCTTGGATTCACAAGCACATCTATTGAGAGGTGAAACCTTGCAAGATACCACACGATTGCTCGTATGTAATAAAATTACATTTAGAAAACTGAAAGAAAAGGTTTACAATATAAGTACTGAAAGGATGTAGAGAAAAAATAAAAAGAAAGAAAGAAAAATGTGGTAAAAAGATGACGACGACTAGAGAAATGTTTTTGACAAGATCTGTTGTTTTAGAATTCAACTCGATTATGTAACGCAGCGCGATAGAAGGTAAAGAAATTCACTTCTATTAACCGTACAAAGCACAATGCATATCTTATATGACTATTGGGGATCGTTTTTTTCCACTTTCATACTTTCATATTTTGTAAGAACAGTTAACCGCATTCCGTGTAAAGATGTCCATACGCCGGTGAAGGTTTCGTTGAAATTAATACTAAATGGAGATTTTAGACAACCAATTACTGCTTGCAGTAAATGAATCCCTGGCGGACATTATTATCTATTTGTCAATTTTCACGTCAGATATTATTTTTTAGCTGGTTGAACAGAGTGGTGAATGGGTACGGATGTCCCATACTAAACATATAAGAAGCGCCCAATAGAATTTCTTTGTGAATGATGGAGATGAGTGCGATCTCGTGAAAGAAAAAAGCGGGAGTGCGAAATTCGAAATATGAGAAGGGAATGTTTTAAAATGAAAGTTTGAGCGTGAACTGAAACGAATGAGGGTGATGGGAGTGAAGGGAAGACCAGTACATTGACAGTAGGCGGGAATATATGGAGAAAAGAGAGAAGAAGGAATCACTCACATCGCCTCCGTCCGACCGACAGCATCCACAACCAGCATAGACACCACCGTCTGCTATCCCGCAAAGACTTTTACGCCCGTCCGACGATGATTCCATGCTATTTTTCCACAAAAGATTTTCTTCTTCTGCTCTCTCAACGACTGCACAACCATATGTGTTGATTGAATTCATAGGATTCACCGTTTCGACGCAAACACAACAAATACGAATTTCATTGATCTCGGTCATAATGGAATGTGGAACCGATTTGTGCCATTTTCACACAATGAACAGCTTTAGTAGAAAACGCGTTACTGGAAACGAATAAAAATAGTGGCAAAGATTGAATTTTAGTGGGAAGCCTTTTATGCACTGTTCATACCTATCGATTGGGACAGTAACATATTAGGAGATAAAGACATTATTCAGGGAACATACAAAGTTAGTGTTTATGTTTGAGTTGCTGACGGGTTTTACGTGGGATGTTGATTAAGAATTACGTTCTTTATGATGTTTCAGCACAATGAGATAGTTTATTTTGGCAGAGAAAGGAGTAAATGTAGATGAGAATAGTAACAATGATTTCTCCAACGTCGCGAAAGTAGGGTAGTAATTGTAATGACAATAATAGAAAGAAGGAGACAAATAGGAAGAGGAGGAATAGAAAGAAAAAAGAGACGAAAAACAAGTGAAAAAACAGAACAAGTCGACGACCATGATGATAGTGAAAAAGAATAAGACGAAAGAAAGACAACGAAATTGATAAAAAAGAAGTGAAAGGGAAAACAAAAAGCAGATCATGAAGAGGATGGCTATAAAGAAGATAGTTGTGCTGGAGGCGAAGAAAAATGCTAAGAGAAAGAATGAGGTGAATACGATACACGAATAATACTTAAAATAATTACTATAACAAAAAATCGGTCCATTAGAGAGTGTGACAGAGGCATTAGACGAAAATGGTTATTAAAATTTATTGAGCTTCACGTCGATAAAATCGTCCCACTTCCTACTACCTCTCAAAAACCAGGATAGAAATAATAATAAAAATAAATACTGTAACAAATATGAGTATCATTTGAGAGTTTCGCATTTTCAAAGAAAAAAAATTGAACTAGAATTCAATTCAATGCACAATATTTGTTGAAATGCTGTTTATTATGGAATTGCTTTCTTCTGACCACAGCAATACTGTTGCATAAAAGCAACGATGTTATAAAAGTGTACAAAAAAATTAATGAAACGAGTTAAATCTTGAAAAACATTTTATCTTTCGTTCTTTATCGCAAACTTATATCTCAAAGGATATATCGTTTGTGTTGCTGGTTAATCTATCGATCTATCGATTTTTCGTGTTACAAAATTGGATTACTAAACTTATATGAAAGCAAGCGAAATGCTGTGTAGAAGAAATTACCATTGGGAAAGAAAATTTAGCGGAAAATTCAAAATCTCGAAATAAACGACTTCAGCGTCATTAAAAGCTGTTTGACAGAGCACGCAGTTTCTTGCTTGTTTTTCTTTATCATGTTCGCTCCATTTTTATGTGTTTGTCAAGTTTCTTAAATATGGAATTTAAAATTTTGCCTTGTGAGTTAAATTTTCGTGGCTATTTTACCTTCAAAAACTTTTTAATGAAATTTAAAAATTTCTCCAGCTTTAACACTTTTTCTCACTTTTTTCCTGCATTTTCCAATTAATTGTCTAGTCATTAACTTCTTATTCAAAATGTTTATTGTAGATAATTACTAAAATTGTCACTAAAAAACTTTAAAAAAGAACAGTAATGTTAAATAGGTCGTTATCACCGGGAAAAGCTTAGATTTGTGGGCAACAAACTTGCTTCTATATCGACATTTTTACCCACATTATTTTAGAATTAATTGCTACTGACCAAAATCTTTATTTACCATTGTAAAAATGAATAGAATCGATTGTTTCATAAAAATAAATATACATGATAACACGTCTTATCACCAGAACAAGAAAAATCGAATAAACAGGAAACAACCTGCATCGAATTTCGAACGGAAAAAAGCCTCATGCGTGTTATTCAAGGAAAAAAGTGACTAATTCGTTTGACGTTCGAAATAAGACGGAAATATTCATGCGGACACGACTGATGCCCGCCCGATTGGAGTTGACGCTTGATGGCGGCAGCGACGGAAAGCAGCGGAACTGAAGGCGACAAAGGCGCGCGAGTAATTTAGGGATAGTAGCCAGTCGGTGTGCTGTTGTTAAAAATGAAAACAAAGGAAAATGGGAAAAAAGTTGTCAGTTAACAGAGAGGAAAGAGCACAATAGAAATTGATACAGTGGTAAGTATAAATTCTCGAAAGAGAAGAGCAAAAACAGGAAATATACAAGAGACTTGAAAAGGATGATAGAGATCACAGGCGGCCAACAACATCCCGATTTAGTGACAAGAAACAAGAAAGAGCAGAATAAATCTGCTTAGAGCACCCATCACGCTTTTAGCATTCCCTTGCTGAACAGTTCGACTCGTCCTCATCCGTCTGGAAAAGATATGCAATTAGTTGGCAGATGACAGTAATACTTATGAAATTTTTCGACCGATAAGATCTCCGTTTTTTTTATTTTTGTTTTCTTCCAATATAAGGATTCAAATTATTGAAGAAATGACTTTTTCATACTATAAATGATGTTCAATCTAAAATCATTAGACGGCAGTGTTCTTTTTTTTCGAGTTTACTACTTATTTAAATCACGGGTCGAGAAAAAAACTTTCTAGCAATACAATGGGCCAATGATTTGTACACGGAATAATTTATTACGGTCAGGTCTCTGGAATGATACAAAAAGTAAAAAGCTATTCGAAATAGAACAAACTTTTCATTCAGCAGATATTCATTCTAATAGGGTCTCGGAAGGTCAATTTCCCGTGTATATTTGCGCCTAAGAAGAAACCCGATGAATGTAATTACCCTCCTACCCTAATAACCGTTTCGCAAGCTGGGAAATCTCTCTTCGATCGGCAACGGCCACCAATAGATGTGGCGGTGACTTAGGAAAATCCTAGACGTCTGATTCAAAACTGGATGAAAAGAAAATCTTGGCCGACAAGCAAATTCATAACAACTCAGATGAAAACTGCGCTCTAGTAAGTAGTGCTCTACCAAAACACATTCCGTCGTAATCCATTATTGACAAGAAATTTACTATCGTAAATAAACAAGAATCAAAAAATAAATTAGAAGTCGGATATAACTTTTTATACATTGACTTGGGATACGCAGTGCTAAGGGAAGAGGTGCACTGCTACAGACATGAACCATGATTCGACCCTTCTCCAGGGTTAATTAAGCCTACCATTCGTTAACCCCCTTAGATCCACTATGTTCTCTGACCCTATAGTGAGGATCTGGCACTGCTGTCTCGATACTCCATAGAGAATCAAGTTCACGAGAATTAAATGACATTCACAAGGAAGGTGAAGCTGTCGAGGAAAAAAAGTCAAACGACAGCTGAATCCAAATGTAAAACCACAGATCTCCATGGAGGATGACGCATGACAATAACTGAATGAAAAAAGTACTAGGATCTACAAAAAATGCAATGTCGGGTAATGTAGTTGAAAAAACTATTTTATATGCATATATATATATATATATATATATATATTGAATGGTAAAGCAGTTTATTTAACGCCGAAATTAAATTCTTCTTCATAGGAAACGTGCAGCTTTCATCACGAGTTTTCGATCCATGCATTGTTTTTACTAAACATTCCTTTCTTTCTAGTACAAGATGGAGCCTTCTCAACGTAAAAAGTGGTGCCAATGCTTTGCATGAGTTCAGATTGCCTTTCTGAAGCATAAGTGCACCGAGCAGTAGTCTGAATGGACGAAATAGCTCATTACCAAGTGAAAACGCAGAAACAAGTACAGTAGTCGACGGATTGTTCGCTAAAGATATCTTTATTCAAGAACGAAGTTCCGAATCTAGAATCAGAGGCTATTTTTCAAAAGGCGAATAAGACGATCCGGAAGAACGAATTAGTTCGAAGCCTAATAAGAATAAGCATAACAGCAGAATCTTTCGTGGACACGACCGGAAAAAAAACTATGGCAGAACGGAGAGATAACATTGAGTTCTGTATACGATACATACTTTTTTGCCAAGCATGTCCACTAGGAAATCATTAACTGATGTTATCCAGAGCTCAACTAAACACATTGGAAATGGTAAAACTCTTGGGCCCGCCAGTTAACCTATCTTATCACAACGAACTCTCACCAAAACCAATGATGAAATTTCTAATTGATGGAGATCACGCATAATTCATCTAAATAAGACATACAAACTATTTCTAGAGCTCATTTTACAATCCGTCCACAAACGTAATGGTTAGTCACCGTAGATATAGACTAACTAAAAGTGACAAAAATTTTTTGAAGTATTAAGTTTCTCAAATCATATTCTGACCATTTTTTAATATTTATGAGAGCTGCTTAAAGCACCATTAGCTTCGCGTTTTAATCCTTTACACTTATGAAAAAATACTACAACACTGTGCTATGATGATTCGGTACTCTGACGGAGTGAAATATATTAGGATGCAACATATGAAATGTCCGATATCTTTAAATAACCATAACTTTTTCTGTGATAAACCTTAATAAGCGAAACAAAAAACGTTAGAATCAAAACATTTTTGTTACAAATTTATAATTTTACACAATTTGTCGGTTTTAGTGCCGATGAATTTTTTAAAGGCGTTTTCAACTTTCACTTTCAAAGGCAATTTTTCCGTCAGAAAGTGGTCCAGAGGCTTAAAAAAACGAAAATGCCAAATTTGGCTAGCAAGGCGGATATGGTGAGTAGTGCATTTCATTCAGCTTTCTTCACTTCATTTGAGAAACGTGCAGTCTTGCGTTGTCATTAAGCAACATTGGACACAACACATGAACAACTATTGACCAGTGCCGGCTGTTTGACGAGTAGTTCTTGACGCATTTCTTCGATTTCAGCGCAATATTTTTCTGACGTAATCGTTTCGCCAGATCGTAAGAATTTGTAAAGAATTATACAGGGAACCGACCATCAAACGAAACCATTGTCTTCTTTTGATGCAGACTCGGTTTAGGTATGTGTCGTGGGTTACTACAGTGGCCACTTTTCATCGCGAGTTATAATGCAATTCAAAAACGGATCTCCATCGCTGCGAATCAGTAGCGAATTGCAAATTTCCAGACGTTGGGGTTTTTGTTTTTCATTGAGTTCGTGTGGAATACCCATTTTTGTAACCTCACCAAACAACTGTGAGTGACGTGAAATGGTCATAGCACCAAACACTGTCGCATGTTCTCGGACCGTTTGACGTGGATTGTGTTCGACTAGAATATGAAGTACCTCAGCGTTATCCTTAACTTTTGGTCTACTACGCTCGTCGTTTACGAGGGACTCATATTCGGATTCAAACTATGTGTAACAACGACGAATGGTGCGCTTGTTAACAAAACCGTCTCCAAACGCCAGATATTCCGAGCTCCTGCCGGTGGCACTGTGTCCACTCTTCCACTTGTACAAATAAAGGACGTGAATATCACGCTGATTCATACTAAAGTTAAAGCTTATAAAAATGTTAAAATAATAAGTCTCAAAAAACCAATACTAGATGTAGAAAAAGCAGACTATGTGCTCTAAAAATATATATTGGACATACATAAAAACCAAAACTTTTGTAGAAATAGATAAAGATCGATAGAAATAGCTGAGAGACAGGCGAAACGAAGGACCCGCATGGTGTGGTAGTGAACGCGTTACTCCCCGGAAAGGACAATAGCGCATTCGTTCTCCACCATAGGCACCTGCGGTCCAGAGCTTTGCAAATATCTCGGCAACGTTGTGCTTGTATTTCGCTTAGTAACCTGCCATGAAAATTATAGAAGGCAGAAAACAAAACGTTAAACAAAATTTTTATTTAAAAAATTACAAGAAAAATTTAAAAAATGAACTCCCACGACCGACTTTCTATTAACCTCGGCATTGATCAAGTAATTCTTCGTATTTTTGTTGAGCAAACGCAAGGTGTTATTATTCTTTATTCACGAATAAGCTGACGTTTCGGCGGATTTCGCCTTCCTCAGAGCCGCTTTCTATGAGGTTTCCACTAACTGATGTGTAAGGGGCACATTATGCTTCCATGTGATTCCTATGCGGTTGGTCTCTACGTGACATACTTAGTGGAAACCTCATAGAAAGCGGCTCTGAGAAAGGCGAAATCCTCCGAAATGTCAGCTCATTCATGAATAAAGAATAATAACACCTCGCGTTTGCTCAACAAAAATACGGAGAATTAAAAAATGAAGTCAGACAGTTCATATGCTACAACCTAATAGTTCCAATATTAGAGCATATTTGCACTGCCATCATCTGCGCTCTAAGAGGATTTTGCTCTAAATTACCAGTTAAGAATCTAATCAGAAAGGATTTCCACTCTAGATCACAGCCACGAAGGTTGTTTACTGAAGCACCGCAATGTTAATCTTTACGACTGCTCGTATCCGGAGAAAAGAACAGAGATATAAAACTTTTTTCAGATTTCCTTAGTTGATGTAGCGATAAATATTATGTTCTTCCAAGAGTCAACTTTCTAATAACCTCGGCACTGCTCAATAAGCTGGGTTGTTGGTGACAATATTTATTCAAAACTAGGCGATGTTTCGACGGCTTCATCTTTTTCAGAGCCTCGGAATGTCACATTGTCATGCAATCCACTCAGTCACAAATCATAGTAAGTCCAGCAAAAAAACTCAACACAAAATTTCATTCGCGTTTCCAAAAGCTTCTTTCAAGCACCCACCGTTTTGTTCGTTGTGAGTCTTTTAATTATTTGGTGGAGACCAGCCACACAGAGCCCTACATGGATGAAGAGTATGCCTTGCTCAGGTCAATCAGAATGATATATGGTGCTAGGTCACGCGTGATCACAGGGCACTCCTTCTTACGCTTCACTTGTGGATTCTTGGAATTTAGGAATATTCAAAACGCCTCAAGAGTTTTATGCGCTGATGTTTCTGATTCTTTTGCGAGGAAAGTGAGTTTTACTTTAAAATTTTCTCCGTGCCTTTGTGATCTGTGTGTGCCTAGTGGGCTGTTTAGTTTCAATTTAAGAATCAGGTTCAGAATTTTTTTTGCGTTGGTTCGATTGGTTCTTGATGAGTTGCTCTACTTTATGTATGGTCTTGAATGCAAATCGAGAAGGTCTTCTTAGGAGTCCAAAGAAGGCTATGTCGACGCATTTAAATAGGGTTTTTCACATCGTTAAAAGCAGCTAACAACCAATTGAGATTGCTAAAAATTTGCTTACTTACTTGGGTATTTAAATGACCAGTCCTCACTTGTTGTGCGAGGCCTAGATAATCCCCACTTTTTCGGAGTTTTGCTGGATTAGTTACTGGAGCCCCGAGGTCAGCTTGGCCAAAGTCTGCTCCAAGTCGTCACCACCATAGACAGTCGCCGTAGTTGTGGAACAGAGAGAAATTTGCCACCATGCGACTAGTTTAATACAAGGACTGTGGCAGATCCTGGTATTGGTTTACTCTTAGCTGGGCTTCCTTAAGGAAACGCAAAACTCCTTAGCTTGAAAGACCCTATTGGGAGGATGAAACCCCGCTGTAGATTGCAGCTAGACAACCAGTAACACCTCCTAGCCACAATGAGGGGGTAAACCGTTGGGAGGCTAACAACTTACGCAATACAAAGAAAACATCTCGGAACTTTGAGCCTTATAAACAACATTATATTGAATTCTTGCAGACTTTTTTATTCATGACCCAGCAAAAAAATACCTTCATGGCAAAGCTTTTAACTCGACTGGATAGTTTCATTAATGGAAAGAATAACAAGAATATCGGATCCACATTGGCTCCAAAATGATTTCTTACCAAGACGAAAAAGCATTTAAATTCTGCAAAGTATGCCAATAAACTCTTCAGTGGCCTTAAGATACGAAACACTACAGCCATTACTTTCAAAAAATGTCCATATTTCGGCTTTATTTTAAGAATGAACGACTAGATTGTGCGGGAATCAATGGTTGATTTAAATGCGCACTTTTCTAAAAATAAAGTATCTCAGTTCAAAAAAATAGTTACTGGGCGGAATCAATAACGTTATAATCTGGACATTTTCATAGCAAGAGACAAACTTACTTGTACCGGTTGCATAAAATTCTGTACTTTCAGAGGCGACGAACTAGCAGGCTGTTTTGGCCTCGCCTAGGTTTCTGTAGCATTTCTCGTACGTACAAAAAATTGTCGAGATGCTTAACCAAGTGGTAGGTGCTTGGTGAGAAGTTTGGGGACTATGCTGGATGAGGCAAAGCATCGTAATCTAGCTCGTTCAACCTTTGCAGGGTCGGTAATGCGACGTATCGCCAATTCGTACAACATCCAATTGTCGAGCTTCTTCAACATCCAGATCTTTATCAGGTGCCACGAAACAGTTAACGTGCCTACAATTTGCTGTTCATCTGCAACTGTAGAGCAATTATGCTTTTATTTACTTCCATCGATGTCTTTAATGCATCGGCGTCATCATTCGTGTCCTACTTCACCATCTGCATCGAATTCACTAAGAAAATATCCTCGAAACCAACACCGAACTGCGCATTCGTTAATACTTCCTTGGCTCTATGACTCTTTAACATTTCGAATCCTTTGTGTTCTAGACGACCAAATATGAATTTATAAGAGTGATTCTGTTGAATTTACTCCTCCTATATCACAGTTTTTTAGGAGGAAATTTATTCGTCATATGGAACAATGGAATTCACTGCCAATTCAACAAACACCTAGGACACTCTTCATATCGAGGAAGAGGTAATTAAACACTATAGATCTACAAAACTAATATTTGGAACGCGACTTCATGATAGAGAGAGAGAGAGCAAATTACGCACATTCTAATCACGACAGTTCCCACATAGTTTAGCACCATTGTGGGCGATTTGCACCGTCATCTTCCGATTAAATTCCAATCCATGTAACAAATTCGCAGTGAGCAAAAAGTATTGGGTCTTAGCCAGATTCTCCTCGCAACTAAGCGTTTCCACAATGATATTAAACACCTTCGTCCGTTCACCGGAATCATATCTTTATTTATTTCGTACACACATCGGAAAGGAACAGGACATAGTCCGTGTAGCGCCAACAAATACAACATAGTGGAAACACTACGTTTACCTCCAGATTGGACCTGATGAATCAGACGCTTCAGACGTTCACCAAGGTGAAAACTATCCATTATCGTAAAACCACATTCGGTTAAACTGAGCGGATCTTCTGGTTCATCGAGATATACTTCTCCAGCGCATCCGATTTGAGCAAAAAATTTTAAGTAATTGACAGTGATGTTTTGAATTAGTTCCTCAATAGGCTTCCACCATTCTGTGGTCTCTTTCATTAGACTGGTCATCAGTTCTTCTTTCGTAGCTTTCTGTTGCTCTCTACGACCTACTAAACTGATCTTTCCTCGTTTCCAGAATTCATTACCGTCAAAATCTCCTTGCTTCCATCTACAGTTGCTATGCTGTTTTATTTTTTCGTCTTCAAGAAGTTGAAGAACCATTGGCATATCTTTTGGTATACTTTCATCTGTGCACAACTTTTTAAGACACCCCAGAATTTCCTTTCCTTCTGGAATCATTTGTTCCGGATTCAAAATCTTCAAGCCACATTCGTTGTCAAGACACTCGAATAAGGTAATCTTTGCACTAAGGAACGATGCAACATGGCTTTGCAAGGATGACACCTTATCGTGAAGTTTCAAGACTTTGCAAATTCTTCTCAACTTTTATGCTTTCATCTCGTAATTTTTTCAGTGCCACTCTCAGAAAACATCCTTTTATGGACGCCATGCGTAGTTTTTCCAGCTTGCCTAATATCTTTGGCGTAACCTTGTATACTTCTCTAACAGCAGTTATTCTGGTTTCACCAAAATAAGCGGTAGCTTGATCGACGTCTGGCCGGCTAGCCATCTGGTCGTAAATTTTTCTTTCTCGAGTACTTAGAGAGCGTTTCAAAATCCCATAATGAATTGCGACGACTCCTCCACTCAGTTTGTTGTGCTTTTAACTCCTTTTTCACCTGAGTTTTACTTCTAGACTAATTTACTTGCAGTCGACTATTGCACAAATCAGTTTCTCAATCACGAATACGTTGTGCTTCAGCATGAAATCTACTCCTAACATCAAATGACTTGAAATGACTAATGAAGTTCGAGCAGGTGCTTTCAATTCGCTTTGCTGCCCAAGGATCTCATGAGAGTCATATTTAGAAACTGTAAGATGCATCCCATACTTATCCATGGGGAACAACCGATACGTAAAAAGTCGTTCTTATTGTGCCATATAAATCGTTTATCTTTGATGCTCCATTGGTAACCAGATCCAGCATTGCTGCATTACACAAATATTGCTTAACATCATCAACCGATCGAACAAGTCTGCAGCAAAGTGAGTCAATCCTGATTCTTACATTTCCAGGGGCAACTTTGCGTTCAGAGAAGACAAATCAACCTGTGATGGAGAAATAACAGTAGAGTTGAGTTTCCAACTGTGTCTTCTATTAGTCAAAAGCGCCTCGTCTTCCTTGCAATCAAGGTTGAACATTGGCAGATCTCGAAAAGCTATCAGGTTTTCTAGAAACAGCGCACAACGACCATTAGGAACAGCCACATGTAGAACAGGCACGAATACTGGATAGCGAAACTTTTCACAATTCCCTTCATGCCACCTCCAAGCTTCATCAGCGACATTTATGCGGCAATTCCTAAAAGCACGAAGACGACCTTCCATAACTTCACTAAGATTCATATCTTCACCACGTAAACTGCTTTTTTTTCATGGATAAGTTTATTTCCTCAGCAGAAAAATCATTTTTCATACGACAAAAGCTGTCGTCACCTTCAACACATTTGCGAGCTCTCCGCGAAGCGTCCTTCTTGAACTCCTCACAATAGCACTCGCAAAGCCCAAAGAAGCCTCGCCAATTGCAAAACAGAGTTGGCTGCACTCCAACTTCCTGACGAACAGTTACAGCGCCCAGAAACGTAGTGGAGAAACTTACACTCGACAATCTTAACCGTTTTACATACTGCCTACTCTTTTTAATTGCAGGGTATGTTGCGAAATATAACTTCAATGATGCTAAGCTATTTGCAAAACTCGGACCGCAGGTGTCTGCGGTGGGGAACGAACGCGCTATTGTCCTTTCCGGGGAGTAACGCATTAACCATCACACCATGCAGGTCCTCCATTTCGTCTGTCTCTCAGCTAGCTCTATCGATCTCTGCCATCAGCAATCACCCCATCAATCAATCTCGCTGACGGGTTATTGTTGATGGCAGGGATCGATAGAACTAGCTGAGAGACAGGCGAAACGAAGGATCCGCATGGTGTGGTAGTGAACACGTTAGTCCATGGAAAGTACAATAGCGCGTTCGTTCCTCCAGCAGACAACTGCGGTCCGAGTTTTGCAAATATCTCAGCATCATTGAATTTAATCACCACAGTTACTCAGATCTCTTCAATAGCTACGTCCCTCTGTCCTTTAATGAAATAAAGGAGGATGGATATGTCGTACCTCCAGTTCTCCCTACCAAAATCCAACATGCTATTTCGTCGGCGAAAACTCGAACAGCACCAGGTTCGGACAGGATAAAAAATGAGCACCTGAAGAGCCTTTCGCCACTTTTTGTGAACACACTGGCTAGGCTATTCGCACGTTAGCTGTCTGAATGCAACGTCCCTACTCAATGAAAACTCAACCACCAAGATTTTACATTTGCTCAAGAAGGGTGACCTCCACGATTTCGCCAACTATCGCCCAATCTACTTGCTATCTGTCGTCTATAAACTTTTCGCTCGAGTCATCCTAAACAGGATTGACGGAACTTGGACGAATGACAGCAGTGTGAGCAAGTAGAGTTTCGAAAAGGACTCAGTACGATAAGGATATGGAGTATGGACCACATCCACACGATAGCAAGACTCATTGAAGTGTCGCGAGAGTGCAAAAGATCGCTCTGTCTCACTTTCAACGATTTAAAGAAGGCCTTTAACTCAATTGAGATAGAAGCATTTATGGAAGCTCATGATAGTCAGGTAGTCCCTATTCAGTGCATAAAGACTCTTTGTGAGCTGCACAACAATTTCACAACCAAGATATCATCATTCTCCAACGATATTATCATTGATGTCAAGATGGGTTACGCAGGGCGACACCATCTTGTCAAAATTGTTTACCGCTACCCTCCAGAACGTCATGCGATCATTGGAATGAAATAATATTACCTGTATCACCTGCAGTCCCGTTGATCGTCGAGTGACTCGAGCGGGCGCCAGTAAATCTTCCATTTTTCCCTGTCGCGTGCAAGAGCAGCCCAGTGGGTTCTGCTCTCTCTAGGGATTCTTCGAGCATCATATCTTTCCTCTAGGTTCTTCGTGATGAACTCTGACCATCTAGTCGGTGGTCTTGCTGCAGTACGTTTGACATCTCGAGAAATCCAGTTGCTAATGGCTCTTTTCTATCGGATGTCATTCATACGCATTACGTGTCTGGCATACCTTACCTTCGACTGTTTAGCGTACAAAACGGCATCTTTGAATGTTGATTGTTGACGCAGGTCGAAGCTTCAGATCCCATCGCTTAGTTGTGTGAAACGGAATACTCCTAGCATCGTCCTTTCCACTGTGTGTTCGATAACGCTGAGTGATCTTTCATCCTATCCACGCAGCGACCAATTTTTTGACGCATTCGTTAGGACAGCAAGTGCCGTCGAGTCGAAAAGGTGGATACGGGGTCTGGTGCTTTTTGTCTTTTTCGCTGAATCCTTGATGCTCTCGAAAGCTTTCGAAGACACTCGTTTCCACCTGCTGAACTCTGGAGCTAAGTCGTTCATCATGTTGATTCCTGATAACTAGACGTAACTGGAGTATTCGGAGATATTCGTTACATTGAGCGCGAATGGGGCATACGAAACCGATCCGTTCCCCATGAACATCGTTTTTCTGAGATTTAGTCGAAGACCAATCTTTCCACAGGCTTTATCAAAGTCAGCAAGCATACGTTTCGCTTGGCTAAACTTTGGTGTTAAAAGGATAATGTCATTAATTCGAAAATGATGTAACTGGCGGCCATCGATCTTCACTCCCATATTATCCCATTTCAATATCCCCATCATGTTCTGGAGGGCAGCGGATCTCAATTGAGCCAAAGGCGTTCTTTAAATCGATGAAAGTAAGGCAGAGCGGTCTTTTGTACTTTCACGATACTTCAGTGAGTTTTGTTATTGTGTGTACATGGTCCATACTCCATATACATACCGTACTAAATCCTTTTCGAAACCCTGCTTGCTCACATGGCTGTCCTTCTTCTAGTGTTCTGTCAATCCTGTTTAGGATGACTCCAGTGAAAAGTTTGTAGACGACAAACAGCAAGCAGATTAGGCGATAGTTGGCGAAATCCTGTAGGCCACCCTTCTTGAACAATAACACGGTCCTGCTGGTCTTTCACTGAGCAGGGACCTTGCATTCAAACAGACAACGTGTGAGGAACCGAGACAGTGTGCTTGCGAGGACTGACGGAAAGTTCTTCAGGTGCTCTGACCTTATCCTATCCGGGCCTGGTGCTGTTCGATTTTTCGCCGATCGGATTTCGGAAGGGAGAACCGGTGATACAACATACCAATCCTCCTTTATCTCATATGACGGTAGGTGGGCGTGGCTATCGAGGAAATCTGAGTAGAATTCGCAAATGATTTTCTCCATTTCCTTTCTGGATGCTGCAACTGTTCGGTCTGGTCGTCGGAATACAATCATTTTCGTCTCCTAATTGGCGAAGCATCATTGGGCATTGCGTATGATTTCTTAGCCTCTGCAGTTTCGACCATTACTGCTGCTCCTCTCACTTTAAGATCTTCGCCTGTCTGTATTGTTTTGCAGGTTCGGACGCTAGTTCACGGTTGCCTGCAGCTTGTGTGATTCCACGCTGGCGTATCAGCTCCAGTGTTTCTGGAGACAGAAGTCTCTTGGTGACTTTTCGAAATGGGATAACATGGGAGTGAAAATCGATAGTCAGCAATTACACCATATTTTGTTGATGATAATGGTCTTATAACGCTAAATATTGGCCAGATTAAACGAATGTTTGCCAACTTTGATAAAGCTTGCGGAAAAATTAGTCTTCAACTAAATCTCGCAAAAACGATGTTCATGAGGAATGGATTGGCTACAAACACCCCTTTCACTCACAACGGAATGAACATCTTTAAATGGTCCACTTAGTCTATCTAGGTCAGGAAATCAGCACGATAAACCACTTAGCTCCAGAGTTCAAGCAGGTGGAAACGAGTGGCTTCGACGGCTTTCAAGAGCATCGAGGATACAGTGAAGAGGACAAAGAACTCCCGACTCCGTGCCCATCTTTTCGACTCTGCGGTACTTCGTGCCCTAACATATGCGTCAGAAACCTGGTCGCTCCGTAAGCAGGATGAGAGGTCACTCAGTGTTATTGAACGCGCAGTCGAAAGGACGATGCTAGGAGTATCCCGTTTCACACAAGTGAGAAAGGGGATCCAAAGCTCCAACATACGTCAACGATCAAAAATCAAAGATGCCGTTCTGCACGGCAAACAGTCGAAGACAAGGTGGGCCAGACACGAAGTGATGATGAACGACAACCGATGGACAACAGCCATTAGTGACTGGATTCTCTGGATTACCAAAAGCACTGCAGGAAGGTAACTGACCAGATCGTAAGAGTTCTTCACGAAAACCCAAAAAGAAGGATATGATGCTCAACAAGGCCCTAGAGCGATCAGAGCACGGGCTACTCTTGCGCACGATAAGAAAAATGGAAGATTTACTGGCGCCCGCTCGTTTCATTTGACGATCAGCAGGACTAGGTGATACGCGTGACATCACATTTTCTAACTTGCAATACGTATGAAAAATACAAATTAGTTAACTCCTACATAACGAAAACACATAAACTAAGCGGTCTACTGATATATAACAGTAGAGCCTTGAAAAATGAATCACTACTTAAACATTTAAGAAACATGATATTACAAGTCCGACATTAGTTTCCAACGAATCTACTACTTCGTTTGCAGAATTTTTGTACTCGACAAAAAACAATTGCAGAAATTTTTAAGTTCAGTTATGACGAAGATATGGATGAATAGTAGTTAGTTTCATTATGAACTATACCAATAAAAGAAAGCGTAAAAAAGAATTCAAACGATTTAGTACGTTTCTATGTTTCTAAGCAACTCTTTCAGCTAAGTGCAAAAAAAATTAGATAATTGCCGTCAGAACTCAGCATCACATTCTTTTATCTAAAGTGTAACTCGATAAGGGCGACGACAGCGGATTTGTTATTAAAATACGCCACACCGTAATAGAGCGCGTGTGGCGCGGTGGTCACAGGTGCTCTTCGACACACACATGGAATCGATCCCTATGCCCATGGCTCACCAAGCCTTCCACCCGCTAGCGTTCAACTCGGCTAATTGGTACCAGACTTCTCTGGGAGGATAACAGCAATGGCTCGATGCATCGATAGGCCGTCGCGAGTCATTGTAAAGGCCAGATATGAATTCAGCCACGTTGAAACGATGCTTAATGATGCCGAATGCAGGGAGCGTCCCTCAGGGATTGATCGATCAACGTCGAGAGCTTTATCCTTTCATCCTTAATACCGTAATACGGCATACGCTTGTTGAGTTGCTTCAGCGTCCACAACTTCAGCTGTTGTGATAGTGCTAATGTCCGCGTTTTGGTCTTCAATGAAGTTCAGTATTTATGTCTGCTATTCTTACTATCCGTAATATTTTTCTAATATTCGTTCAATATTTTTTGCTTAGGAGGAGTTAAATTCAAAACACTCGTAACCATTCTAAACGATTCCGTTGAGAATTTGACGCGAATCATCAACGACGATGATACTGGTCATTGCTTTCCGAAAGATGTGAGGTCTACCTTTTTTTTAAAAGTTTTCATCGAATTCATAAAACCGATTCCTTTGTTTTTCAAAGTGCTGACCGGCTGAAAGTCGGGCATCTCACGAAGATTGCGAGCGATCAGATTGAGACTTCGATCGTTGTAGGCGGCTTGCGAGAATAATCGTAGCTCTCGCCAATCACTTTCGCAAAGAATCTGATTGTCATGAAGTCGAAAGCGTTCGCCAACCACAAAACTGCAATTGAAAAATGTTCAGATCGTAAACTTTTCCAATAAAAAATGTTTTTTCAAACTGTTGTGGTTTTTAATCTTGCTTTAGTTATAATCAGTAGAATTCTGTATAAGATCCGCAAAATAGCTCGTCATTCTTTTCTGCTTCACATTGCAGGCGCCTGTCTTCTACATCCGTTGTGCGGATCCCAGCACTTCTTTGTTCGATTCGTTTTCCTCGAACTCATCATCCACAAAGGACTTCGAACATTTCGCGAGTTATTTCGGCTACTGCTTGAGAATTTCCTCTTACTTATGATTGTCGTAGATAGCCAGACTAAGGCATTCCGGCGTGGATTGGAGCAGACTGTTAGGGCCGGCATCGAACAAGCACCTTGTTTCCCAATGAATTGCATCACTTATCACTACGCTACTCCTTTTCAACTCATCACTAATCGGATATAAGTCGATATGAGATAAGTTTCTCCATCATGATGTTGCTCGACGGAAATGTGAACGAAACTGTTTCGAATGTCATCCACGCATTACCACACCGTCATGCTCCACCCCCTATGTTGCACTCAAGTGCAGTCAGTAGCAGTCACGATTTATCACTAGCTGTCACAATATTCACGGGTGTGAGGGGATATGGCCTTCATAACGTCATCCACAATACTGAGTTCATGACAGAAAAATGCAAACACCAATGTCATCAGACTGAAATCCATCGCTACATCGCTAAACAAGAAAAAGGAGAACATTTCAGAAAAATCGAAGAAAACCAACAGCTCACCTTTCTGAGCAAACACTGCATCGAAAGCATTTCAAATGATAGAGATTATTTCTGAAATTGTTCGAAATAAGGTCTTTCACAATGAACATAGATAATCTTTACAATAGAATATAATACACGATAGTTTTCTTGTTGAGTTTGCCTTTGGTACAAAAATTTCCAAAATCCGTTTCTTAGTTCGTCAAGAATTATTATTCAAACACTTAACACTATCTTCAATCGTAGAGCTTCACTAATCTGTTTGTAGAAAAAATGAGATCATCTTAGAACGGTTCGATGAAACTAGTCGAAACCTCTTTCTGAATTGGCAATTTTAAAGCCTAGTAGTAAATCAAAAAATATTGCAAAAAATGGTAATGCCGATTTAGGGTCTCCAGAACAATCCCGTTGACGGGTGATTGCTGATATCAAAGATCGCTAGGACTAGCTAAAAGACAGGCCGAACGAATGACCCGCATCGTGTGGTGGTGAACGCGTTAGTCCCCGGAAATGGTAATATCGTATTCCTTCACCACCGCAGACACCTACGGTCTGGAGTTCTGCAAATATCACAGCAACGTTATGGTTATATTTCGCATAATACCCTCCCTTAAAAAACTATAGTAGGCAGGAAATAAGAAGCTAGCATTATAATGTTTAACGTTTTTGTTTTCTGCCTTCTATAATTTTCATGGCAGGTAACTAAGCGAAATACAACCACAACGTTGCTGAGATATTTGCAAAACTCTGGACCGCAGGTGTCTATGGTGGGGAACGAACGCGCTATTATCCTTTCCGGGGAGTAACGCGTTCACCACCACACCATGCGGGTCCTTTGTTTCGCACGTCTCTCAGCTATTTCTATCGATCTTTTTGCCACAGCAATCACCCGTCAGCGGGGTTGATCTGGGGAGCGCAAATCGGCATAGAACCCAGTTAAGCTATGGCTATAGTTGAATTCACAATGTTTAACGTTTTTGTTTTCTGCCTTCTATAATTTTCATGGCAGGTTACCAAGCGAAATACAACCACAACGTTGCTGAGATATTTGCAAAACTCTGGACC
>UYYA01004190.1:0-59680 GCA_900624975.1 Angiostrongylus costaricensis | reverse complement strand
GCGCGTTCGTTCCCCACCATAGACACCTGCGGTCCAGAGTTTTGCAAATATCTCAGCAACGTTGTGGTTGTATTTCGCTAGCATTATAATTTAAAAAATCTACGACACGGCTTTCATTTCACTTATAAAATGGCTAAAATTGTTTAATTTAGCAAAGGACTTCTTCATATTTGATAGTATGAGTTGACAGAAATCCAGAAAAAATTCTATGAGGTTTTGCATAGAAATCCACACGATTAGAACTTCTTCGTAACAAAAATGCTGAAATCCTCAATGTTTCGGCATGTTCACAACAATGTAATAACAAAATTATTATTACGAAGTATAATTAACTCGGAAAAAAGTTATCAGTTAGGGACGGCGACTTTGTTTACCGTTACAGTAATAATTTTCGTTGAATATTCGCAAGATGATTAATTAATTTTCTTTCAGGTGTGAGAAAAAAGCCACACTTTGAAGTAACAGCATTTGCAGAAGAGACCCTCGTGATGCAGCATAATGCTTTAATATAATTTAATAACTGAATAATCAGAAAGTGGCTCGTTGAAAGATACGTAGCGGAAGAAGAGGTGGGAGAAATGACTACGAACAATCAGCGGCTGCTGATTTATATTTATTTTTGCTTATGAACGGAATATCGGCAAATTAATGGTGGAAGTACTGCAACAAAGCTAATAAAGAAAAAGAACAAAAATAAGTAAAAATATAAGAAAAGAGATTTAAAGTTGGTGAGCTGTTAGAAATATCAGACATTCGATTGCCTGCCTAGATAAATTTCTTCTGATTTTCTCATTTTTAAGATGCTAGCTAACTATTGGATATCGAGACCCTTTGATCAATAAACGGTTATTTTAGTCAGACTAGGAATCTCAGCGATATGATTCCTATATATTCATGCGACATTGTCCTGCAAAGGTTATAATTGCGCAATTAGTAAAGAAATAAATAATTTTTGATGATTTCGACTAAAGCTTCAGCCCATCTGGGTTCAATGCCGATTTGTGCTCCCCAGATCAATCACACTAATGGGTGATTGCTAATGGCACTGATAAATAGAAAACTAGCTGACAGAAAGTGAAACGAAGGACCCGTATGGTGTGGTGGTGAACGCGTTGCTCCCCGGAAAGGACAATAGCGCGTTCGTTCCTCATTGTAGACACCAACGGTACGGAGTTTTGCGATTATCTCAACATCATTGTGGTCGTACCTCACATGATACTCTGACGCGAAAAAATTTGGTAGGCAGTAGATAAAAGCCTAACATAAATGATTTTTATTTTTCCTTCGTTTCTCTTTCCATGAACCCAAAGATTAAATCCATCGTTTTTTCTCTCAGCAATAATAATCCATAATCCAATGCCGAAGTTAATACAAAGTCGATCGTGAGACCTGAAGATTAAAATTTTCTGAACGAATTTCTTTCTCCAAAAACTTACATAAACACATGACATGTAGTGCACTAAGTAGAGAGACCCTTCCATACCGATGTGGTCACTGGTTCGATCTCGCGTCACACGGTAACCAAATCCATCTATCTGGGGCCGGCAAATTCATAGTAGAAACACCTGGGAGGACGGCAGTACTGATTTGATAGAAAGACAAGCCACCGAAACTGATTTTGTAGGCAAAGTGGGTAGTCAATCACCTCTGTGCTATGCAATGAGTAGAATGCATGATGGATATCTAAGAGATTGATCAACGTCGAAAGCTTTCTCCTTCTTTATCTCTCTTACGCGGCTTAAACTATCACGTTGTTAATAAAATTTTTCATCATTTTGCAACTCATGTTGTTTCGTTGACTAAATAAAACGTTTTATGGCTACCATAGAGAATTCTCACTACGATCCAGAAGTTGTTCCAGGTTTCGAAATATCGGCAAAACCTTAACACAATAGATACAAATCCATGTTGGTAACAGCGTCCTTCATCCGTCATTCTGTTAATTGGATTATCAGGAAACCTGGATAGGATTCCACCGCGATTCCAGCGTTGATGTTCTATTTTTGTCTTTCATTTTAGAGATCATCGTGCTTCGAATTCTAGTTTAAGGTTAGTTTTGTCGGTTATCTGCCTCAACATACGTCAGCCATATCTCATTTTGAGCGGTAGTTTTTCTTTATGAACTAGTCGGATCGAGTTTGTATCACATCGTCGTCGTCAGCACTCCTTTTTAAATGAAATACGGTCATTGTTTCGATTTACGTTTACGATCTTTCAAATATCTTCCGTTGCTTTTTTTAAGTAACGTGAACTAGTTCTTTTTCCTATATTCTCGTCTGTTCTTTGTTCTTAGATTTTAAACTTTAAACTCTCCAGTTAAAATGGTTGTAGAGATGACTAACAAGCGCCGATAGCATGTGTAACGAATGAAGAATTTCACTACGAACTGTAAAATATGTTGAAAAATTCTTCCTTGAATCAACATAGAACACCACCAAATACCGTATTTATCACAAAGAGACGACGTAGTTTATTTTCTGCCGTTTCCTTTAACGAGCCACTAAAATTATGACTAGATTTGGAACAATCATTCCAATAAACGGCTTAAAAAGTTCTGGATACAATGAGAATTTGAAAAAAAAAACAAAAAAGAATAAAATAAAAAATTGTGAAAAAATAAATGAAAAATTGATCAAAATTTTATTCTCTGCCTATTCTTTTTTTCATTGGAAGGTACGATATGAAATAAAACCATAAGGATGCTGAGATATTAGCAAAACTCGTAGACTCAGCTGAGGCTTGAACCCATGAGTAAAAACATGGCCTAAGCGAAAGACAAAGCGAGGGTCTTGGTTGGCGTGGTGAACACCACGTTAGCCTCTGGCAAGGGTTGTTTAGGTCGAGGCTTAACTGATGTTCCGAGTTTTGTTCATATCTCAGCATCTTAATAATTGAAAAATTACTCTGGAAATATTAAATCAATTACAGATAAAGGTTAGTTGAAACGGCACTGAACAATGACGCGCAGAAAAGGGCCGAAGCAATTTTTACAATAAAAAATGTTTTTACGGATTAAGCAAAGTTGGGGATTCAGCTGAGATCTATCGAAACAAAATTCTGCTTATTCAGAGGGCTCTGTATAAAAGTAAAATTTAAAAATAAAAGACTAAACCTAATGTAAAGCAAACTCCTTTATTCAATGAATACACCTCTAGCTGGTTGTTTTCATAACTCTCACAGCTTCTACAGATCAGAAGTAAATTTTTCTTTGGATCAACTGTCTTTTAGGATTTTTGAAATAAAAAAAACGAAAAAATTTATTTAAAACCGTTTAAGTTATTTAAAAGAAAAAGACGACTACCTTGAAAAACTATTGACATATTGGTATTTTTTGATGATGGTGAAGGAATCTTCAAAGGCACTGCATTAGACAACTTCCAAAAGGACTATTGTCAATTAATGTCATTTTTCTAAGCGTGTTGAAAATTCTCGAAATTTTTTTATACCAGTCAAAAAGAAAAATAGTTGATAAACAGGTAGGACCGACCTGGCTCGCATTACCAGATCACACGGCGGTATTACTTGTCGACAACTGGTGCACATTCCACGATAACCGTAAAGACGACGATAGTCCGTCTCACACATCATCAGATCCTGCTTGATGTACAGCTTTGAACCCATCTCACCCAAACGGCAATGGCAGAATGCGCACTAGATGAAAGCGATGAATTATCGATGTATCTACTTATTTAACAGTTTTAGCTGATTTCATTCATGCGAGTATTTTCAAGACCACTAATGGTTGATTGTGTTACATGCCATCTAAATTCAAAGGGTAAATTCAAAGGATAAAAAATAACAATTTCAGCGTGGGTCAATCTCTTAGCGATATACCACGCACTCGACCCACAGTTATAGCATCCTAAATATGGTTAAATGAAAAATTGGCCTACGGAGTGATTGCATACGTTAGCGATGTATCCCTTCAGTGTTTACTGCCTTTCAGACATGTCTGATTTCAATTTTATAAACCTGGTGTGATAAAGTGATCAGTTAGTAGTGAATCAAAAACCACTTGTGCATCGCAATGCACCTCTAACCATTGCGTTACGCGCGTCCATGATGCTTCAAGACCAAGGGATTGAACACAGACTAAAAGTGTTCAAGTACGTGTTCTGTAGAAAAGCCTGATTCCTATCACTTTTGAAAACTACCTTTATCACCTTTGAAATACACGTAATCATACTTAATCATAAGTTCAGTGGAGTATTTGGTATGATTAGATTGTATCTTTTTGGATACGGACCTTACTAGAAGTCCTCATTGAAATAACTGGTCAGTGAATGAAAGACGACTCGAAGAAATCTTAACACAAATTGACGTAACATTAACTTTACACAGCATGATGTACATGCTAATTTGCTAAATTTCTTCCCAAAAGAATAAAACAAAGAAAACTTTGTTGGTGTCAAACCGAGACATTCACGCTTTCTCTAGCATCAGAAGCTACCGTTGAAGGCTTCCATTAAGGGTCGCCTGTGATACGGGAAAAAAGCAGTTCAACGAAATCTATAATCGTCTAGATGTTAGCAAAGGTAGTGCTCTCGTTAACACTAGCTTGATCATAGAACATAGCTCCATTAAGCAACTGTTCACATAAACCGCATATTTATTTTAAAAAAGTATGAGCTAGTGAAGAGTTTGAAGGTCTTCGCCTTAACGTCAGGGACCAGAAGAAGATTAAACCAATGCACTTTTATGAACTTGGAATAATTTAACATCAATGATCGCACACTCAACAAGGTCACCGTAGGAGATCTCAACCCCAAGACTCTCCTAAAGGAAACTCTAAACAGCACTTTACATTGGAACGCATACGTTGTAATAGAATAAAATGAACAAATTACCCGAACTTATCAGTGACAAGCCAGAACACTCGCGACAACTCGTAGTTTTTATACTTTTCCGTTGAAATTTTACCCAAAAGAAATCGAATGCGCTAATGAATGCACTATTGAGACTGAGACCATGCTGATAGGACTAGTGCGCACCACGCAAATGAGAGAAAATTCGATATACCCGTCCATGACGATTACCAAAGGTCAGTAACGTTACCGTATACGTCAAAATATTGAAAACCGGTTAGTGACCAGTAGCGAGTGAATTCTACAATGTGTCAAGCGAAAAACAAGAAAGCCAGTGATCCGTTGTAAAAACTATTAACGAACAATGTGATATACCTATCGTCTTTCTTTCTCTCACCTACAACCAACTAGACAACTCCGACACGTAAAAAGAACTTTAGTGTACCTTACCAGCACCTGCTTAATCACGATATTCAACAGTAGGACTTTTTCGTGAATAATGTTAACACAGTATAATTGGCGTCCCTCTAAAACATTGAAGCTTAACCTTTTTTGTACCATATTGAGGCTCACAACGTTACCCAACAACTGAAAGGTACATATTCAACAGCAACATTTTCAAAAAACAATGAGACGTTTGCACAAGCCTAACTACTTCCAAAAGGCTGTCGCCAGTAAGGTATTTTCCCAAGCTCTCAATTTTAAACTATTTCATGCATGTTTATTTTAGTTGTTATTCATTACTGTATCTCAGACAAAAGTTATTTCTTAATAGAATTATTACGAAATTATAGGTGCAAAATGATTGCTGTTGGCTACTTGATCTTTTCCAAAAGAAGTAAAACGATCAATGGTCTTTTGTTCTCTGCCCCTATCCAAGAGTTTTCCGCTTCTTTGCAGCTTGGTGTCGACCTGCGATCTACAGCGAAGGATTCATTTTCTCCGCAAGATCATTCAGGTTGAGGTGTTCGACATTTTCAATCTCGACAATGTAGAACCATATCACGAAGAAGTCTAGAGAAATTCAAGTGGTCACCACCTTACCAAGAAAAATGATGGAGTAGACGTTCTATCAGAAAAAGTTCGCAGAACCCACTAAGAAGTGTATGCAAGCGACGAAGATACATGCCTACTATACAGACACACTCAGTTGACATGTTTATTGACTGACTGTCTCATTGGTGATAGAAGTGACAAAAAACTTAAAAGCATTCGGCGTTGGTCCACTTCTGGAGATGAACCACACATTGGATTCCATTTCTAGCACCGATAGAGGTAACTGAATGCATTTTTCCCCCATAGAATGACTTGAGGTGGCCTACCGATGTGTCAAGTGAATGTTGTATGCTGCCAATGAAGAGTTGCACGAATCTTTGAACTCCAGAGAGTTAAAAAGTTTGGATTACTTGGAAGCGGGATCAAACGAACAACTATGTTTGAATTGCAGCGTACCTTTAACTATAGTGGTACGGGAGTCCCAAAAAAAATTCCCAATACACTCAATAATTTAGAGCTGACATGCCTGAACAGGGGCAGATGTAGTGCAGCGGTTAGAGGTGTCCGGCAATATACACATTGTCTTTCGTTCCATCGCACGCGCAAAGCTCACCAAGTTTTCCATGCCTGTGCGCTTGAAAAATCTCTACCATACGTTCCCTGGAAGCCTGAAACCACTTGCCAAATGAGTAGGCCACCTCAAATCACTGTGGTGGCCGGATATTCATTCAATCCCTTCTAACGATGCTTGATGAAGTCGGATCCATGGCGCATCCCACATGCGTTGGTCAGCACCAAATGCTTTATCATCTATCCCATTATTTCTCTTGTTAATATTATTATTGCCCCTTCATCCTTTATCCTTTATTACTGTTAACAACACCCTCCTAATAACAATGTTAATAATTTCTGCTTGTCCTCTTACATTTCGGCAAATGATACTGAATTTTTATCCATATAATCAGTTTAGTTTCGCCATTATTAATAGTTCAACTTTGAATTTACACATGAAACAAACAAATGGTGCACTTTGATGCAGCGAACAGAACGAGTGAAAAAGAAACTAAATATATCTGTTTTTCGAAAAATTATGATCCTTCTGTTAAATTTCCTTTCCTATTCTACTCTTTTATTGCCATTATTTATTACACACTTAATGGATGACAACGAAGCAGAAATTTGTATCCTTTTTTTCCTTCCCTTCACTATCGCAATGAGAGTAACAAGCAAGAAAGGAAAATGTCTTAAGAAAAACGAATAAAATCGTTTTATTTGCACTTTGGTCTGAGTGGAGAACAGAGAAGAAGAGTTTACAAAAAAACTAATATGGTTTTTTTGCAAACTCTTCCTCTCTGTTCTCCATTCAGAACATGAGTCGAGTGCATTACAGTTAATAGTGGCCTTATCGATTCCTGGTCATCCATCAATTAAACGTCCTTATCACATCTTAAGGACGAGACATTACTGCAGCAAACGAATAAGTTTCAAAAAAAACATTTAATGTAAAACATGTTTTTAAGTGGTGAAATAAAGTGCATAGAAACATAATGAACACATTTTACATGACCCGTACGGAATCTCGGTGATGTCCTCTTCGTTTCACCTCTGCGGATCAAACTCATTTCAGTCATTTCCGATCGTCTTATTTGCACTTTGGTCTGAGTGGAGAAAAAATTAAACCTAAGAAAAAAGGATCTAGTGAACCTGTTTTTTCTAAAGGACTAGAAACCTTTTTAAGAGTGATTAGTCATTGTCGTAGACTCCATTCCAGGAAAAACTATAATTTACCTCAGCAATTTTATTTATTCTATCCCTTTTTATGCGAACAACATGGGCCCTGCACAAAACATTAAATACGGTTTTCATTAGATAGTAATTTAGTAATGATGCATGATATGATAGGATTTGAAATACACAGTAGTATTTCGAGGAGAATTTTAAAAATGGACGTGGAAGTCTCTAGCATGTAGTTTTTGCAGCTTTTACTGGTTTTAATACCTTAATTAGTCAGTGATGTGGTTTTTTCTCACTTCATAACTTTTAGGAATCTCTTTAAAATTTTTACAGAATATCTAAAAATGTAAAAAGGTATATAACTAGGGCTAAAATCTTGTATCTAGATAGCGCGAAAGGACTATTCTATTTCTTCTAAGCCCGTTTTCTAATCAATTCGAATTTTTTTCCCATCTTCTTATCTTCACTACAACCTATGTTTCTAGTACTCAGAACTTCTCCGGCATCAAAAATTGCAGCTTTAATAAAGAGCAAACCCTCATGCTCTTTCCACTACGAATTTTCAGGATTTGCAGAGAAACTATGATTTTGCAAGCCATTTAATATTGTTCCATTAATGAAATAAAAAACAATCGTGGTTTAACATAACACTTTCCTTCCTCCCAAGTCCTACCAACTTCATTAAACAATTAAGTAAATCGACGAATACCATTTTAATAAACATCTATAATCAATGCATTGATACCATAAAGTAATGAAAGTATATCGAGAATTGTCGCCTCTGAAAAAATTTTTATGCAGATTGCTCTTATAATCCCTCTATTGCTGTAATACGCTACTGTAATACAGTAAGAAGAAGGACGTTACGCATGCTTTACATGTGAAGTTACAGAATACTTGGAGAATATTGATAAAAGATAGACACAAACCTCTAGCAAATAGAGCACTAGAATCTTGATAAAGAAACTACGATGATATGTGACATAGAACAATGTGACCACAAACGAGCGAATACCGTTGTTGAATCGAACTAACTCCGCCAACAAGTTCAGAACTCAGTAAAGGTTTGTTCGCTTTCTGATATCAGGTTCAGAAAGTGAACCTGATGTGAATCCTAATAAATGGGCAAGGCAGTAGGTGAAGCCAACAATGACCTGCACAATAGTACCACTAGTTGCCATATAAGCCAAATTTAACACCTTCCACATCTTTAAATAGAACGCAAACATGAAAGTGCATCTTTATGAGGTCAATCAACTCCTCTTCAATCTTTCATTGTTACTAGGAAATAAACGAGTAGTGATATTGATTGTGGCAAGTCCCCACTGTAGCCCACAGTCAATTTTAACACAGGGTTATCAGAGATGGCGAATTTTGACAAGAGGGCTTTAGAATGTTCACCTTAAGACAATCTTCGTGCCAAAGCCGTCCATCAGCTTGAAGCATATAACGATCGAGAATAGGATGCGTACAGGCAGCACACTTGATCATCTCCTACGACGAATCAGAGGCGGACGCCGTTTCGTTCGGATTTTCTCTGGAATATTTTCGATGCTAACAAGAATAAAACCAGATGAATGTTGTTAACAATATCGCAATAATAGATGCGAACGAGACAATAGCGAGGCGTGGTTAAATACTGTTTCATAACTGAAGTAGAGTTGAAAAACCTGTTGTGAAAAGATCCTTTACAGTTGTGCGAGCCGATTACAACATATGGGTTACTAGAAGTTATAGTTAATGCCTATCTAAGCCTATCTAAACGAGCAAATTTGGGACGAGAAGTACTCTGGTTATGTCCCTACCCACGTATTCAATCACAATGTTTTCAAGCCAGAGGTAACCTACACAGTTTATGTAGTAGCCTTTTCAGTTTAATTTTATAAATTGCTGAATAATATGGCCCAAAATACGACTTTGCTGAGAGAAAAGCATTTCTTTTGTACAAAGGAATAGGATTCATGCGAAAATCGAATTCGTCAGCTTAAGTTATTCTGGCAGATGGTGTCAGACGGTAAGCGTTTCATGGCATGGACGATACGGTAGTGTACAAATGGATTCGCAGAGAATTTTTGGGAGAACAAGAGCGAAATCTAAGTACGATGAGGACGAACATCGAGGACCGACGCGTGCAATATTGCCACTAGAGTTTCTTGACGCACGTGATTCTGCAGATTAATGATGTTACAGCGGAAATATGCGCGAGAAACGCTGTCGTCACAAGATTGACTATATAGAATCTGTTCATAATCACTATTCCTTACACAGACACAACTGATGAACTGATGAACCCGATAACAGATCTTCAGTCCATAGTAATCTGCTCTTCTATCAATAATCACGGACATGTGGACTTCAAAGAAAGTTTCATCAAAAGAAAAAAGCTTTGACGTGACATGCTTTCCTTAGCTTCGAAACAAGCAACTTTATTCTACGAGAC
This sequence comes from Angiostrongylus costaricensis, assembly GCA_900624975.1. Lineage (NCBI taxonomy): Eukaryota > Metazoa > Nematoda > Chromadorea > Rhabditida > Metastrongylidae > Angiostrongylus > Angiostrongylus costaricensis. The sequence goes on along the minus strand of UYYA01004190.1, from coordinate 49,705 downwards.
AAAACACTATGATCAGGTTGATTTCTATTACGCAAAGAGCTAAACTATCAAATTTGGCTTCATGATTGTAACGTGTATTATTACTACTAGAGTTAAAACGGTTAGAACGAGCAAATGTATATGAAAGAACATCTGAGAGAGACACATACAATAATTTACAACTCGAATTAAAAAAACCTCTTATGGAAGTATCTCGAATGTGACCCATTCCGTAGTTCAACACAAGGTCGATACAATGAGAAGCGGGTGGAAAACTGTCGCACTAACAACGAGGCGTTGCTAAGAAAAAAACGCCTGTTTCGCAGCGTAAAATACTGATTTTCGATTTCTCGAAAAGGCCGTAATTCAGTCGAGACATTGAATTAGTAGTTATTCTCTCACTTTTTCAGAAACGTGCCAAGCACTATGGAAAATGGAAGACGGTGACGAATTACGACGAAGACGACGACAAAGATGACGACGTGGGCACCGACGATGACGACATCAATGTCAACAACGACGACAACGACGATTACGAGGGTGATGATGATGATGATGATGTCGTTTATGAGCGATGAAAAGCGAAAAACAGCATGAAATCGTATGTGTGTTGACACTTTTACAGGCAGAATTGGCTGTAGACCAGCGCGTTAGCGAAAGCGAGCAAACCGTTGCGCCGCCTAAAACACACAAAATAATTTAAATAATTGAATCCAAATTCAATATACTCATTAATATAAAAAAGTCACGCATCGACGAATCGGCTCTTATATGCTGCCACATATACACCTCGTTCCAATGCATAGAATGGCCGTAATATAGCGGTTTAACTCAAATGTAGAGAAAGAGCAACAATGATGCTTCCAGTGATCTTCAGTTCCCTGTTTGACTTCTGAACTTTCACTAAAAATCTGTAAAATGTAGAGAAATTGGCAGAGATCAGCGAACGTTGCATAAATTGTGTCGTTCTGTTGAACTTAACATGGTTGCGCCATACATAGACGAGTTTCTCCTTCAGAACTCTCCTTTGGAGCCAAACATCGTTCTGTTGTGGGTTCGCAATGTTTTTTCTACAACTTTTGTTGAAAGAAGAAAACATGAATTTATTAGATCTTACCACATGGGGCCGTTTACAGAGCAGAAAGTGGGAAATAACAATTATTTCTTATTGCTTAAGCACTCCATGTTATGGAATAGCCCATTTGTAAAAGTGGGTTGACTGGCCAATTGGCTTTTATTGCACATCTGAATGGATTGTTTTCTAACTTTTCTGCTGCGCTGCTACGCCTGTCCATGGTAATGGTCTAGGAACGCCCGAGGACTACTATGTCGGGGTTCCAAAGAAAATTGCACCGGAGCAGTGTTCAAGATGTTAGTGATGATATAAAACGACAAACCAACAAGCCGTTGTCGAACCCATTAGCTAATTCGACGAACTCTTCATTTAACAGTTGCAAATAGGAGAACGAAGCTAATGCAATGTGTGCTTTGATGATTTGCACAGTATATGCAGTTGGTTCATTTAAGTGTATAAGTAGGTGTCCATCCCGAACACTAAGACTGCTATCCATTCTACCTTCGGCTTTGCAAAATTTCTTCCTGAAAAAGAATTTGATATTCCATAGACTATGAAAACTCGGCGCAACTACATCAAACATCGTGTGAATTGTACATTAGCTACTGTTTTCTGGCGTATAGCAACGATAATGAACAATCATACAGTGATATTCATTACAACCATTTTCAATAAAAACGAACTGCTTTATAGCATGGAGCTGAGCTCTGTTCTCAAAAAAAAAAATTACAAACGATCAGTATTTCGCTTGAATTCAGGGGGCGACAGCGGTGTGTTTGTATAAAACGTTTCGGCAGGTAGAATAAATCCACAAGCAACGTACCAGCGCTGCTGAGTCGTATTCTTATAGGAGTCAACGCTTATATTAGAAGCATTTCGAATGCAACAAAAATATCGACGTAGCCAAAATCCTTTATAAGCTACGAACATTGTACTATGTACCATCAGCAATTAGGGTGCACATGAGAACGGCTTCTTGTCATTCTTTCCTATTCTAAAGAAGTCCACAATAATAGTGATCTAGAAAGGCCGCATAGAAAAAGAAAGTCCGTGAGAATGGAAGAGAATAGAGTGGTCAAACGTATGCCATACTTGGGTAAAAAGGAAAAAATATAGGTAAGGGTCCATGGATTAGGAACACAGGAAGCGAACAACGAGGTTTAGTGAAATTTTCCGAGTTTCAATGCTCTCGGATGAACGAAACAATCGAGTCTTAGCACGATCTTTTCTGCTATACGAATGTTGCTCCATATGTGTGACTCGGAATCTATAAAAGAATCGAAATGAGCAGAAGATGTTATGGTAGTCATCGTATCGCTTAGTTGACAAGAATCGGATACAAGTTGATAACTTTACAAAGCCAAGAGAAATAACATTAGTATAGTCGATAATGAGGATCCCACGTTTTCAAAAACTTGTGCCTATCCAGAAAGGACCAACTAACAAACTACTCATTGCTTCTACAACTCATAGTTGACAATAACGCTGTTAACGAACCAAGGAAACTATCGAACAATGAAGCAAAAAATGAGAGATCTAGACTATGCTGGAATAGTGTGCCCTATTCTGTTAAAAACTCGGTGGTCGCAAAAATCAACGAGATATACGAGGTTGGCTCCGGATAAATAGAAACAAAGAAAGAACTAGAAGACTGTGTGGAAAAATATAGTAGGAAGATGAACTAAAAGTGCTTTCAGCCAAGAGATAAGATGGCTTAATGTGGTTTCTTCTTGTTCACTTTATTTCAGAAGTTTGACCTCTATAATGAGCTTCCAATAAACAACAGGTTATATAGAACGGAACTGGTAACGTGATACAGTACGAAGGAATTCAGTTCTACAGTAATGCAATGCAGGCTTTAATTACCTTATACATTAAACACACCTTATACATCAAAACAAAATCTTCGCTCATGCTTTATTAGATGCGTGTGACGAGACGATCCGGATAAACATTGCATTTCTCAGTTCAGCAAAATTAAAACAAGCTCTTTCAGATGACACAATAGCAGAACGCCGCTTGAAGACATCGCTCATGAATAGCGGAGCTGACAGTACATCGAACGATTAGGACCTTCTTGAGCGAAGCAAGTGAATCTTCAATCGAGGTACTCTCACACACGTATCGTACCTCATTCCCACCTCAAAACAATCTTCGGCTTTGTTTTTAATTTTCGCTAGAAGCATTATGGATAACGACTGTGAAGTGGTATTTAGTGCAGTTGAAAGAGACGATATTTATGCGTACACCGTCTGCGGTCCGATCCACCATACCCAACCAAACAAGGCTTCATGAAATTCGCTTGTTTATTTGCGAATTGATGACAAATCTATCCGAGGATGATAAAATACTCGTTTTGTCCATCGTTTGCTATGGTGGCTCTCATTTTAAGCTAGAAACAAAATTCCAATTCTCTGTTTTGACAAATTTACACATAAAACCTCTGAATGTGAACCCGCCTTCCTACGAAACTGCTGATCAACGTTTTGAAGCCGATCACTACCGATTACATGTTTGAAATTGAAAGAAAAAGTTCAGCTAACTGTTAAAAACACGATAACAACGAGGTGCCTACCTTACCTTGTGAATCAGCAACTGTGAATTCCGCGAACTCCCTAACAGTAGAGAAAATACATAGGTTTTCTGAGTTCTGCTCTTACATTTCAAAATTTAACAGATCTTTCTCTCGAGCTTTCATTTTTCTGCAGTTTGTGGATTCCTAGCGTAAAATTTACTGACACCATAGCTTGGGCTTTTGTTTTAGAACTGCATGTAAAGTTATTAATCAAAACGTCCCATTGATTATCAACTCAGCAATAAAATAATTGTCACCGAAGATCTACGAAACACCTAGATAAGACAAGCCAAACTAAAAATTGAACCGTTTAAACCAGATTGCGCTGTTCCAAACGGATGAGTCCTAGATAAGGTATATTGCCCTCGGAAACTCTTAAAATGTTGGGAATTGATGACAGTTGATGTAGACAAAATGATCTGTAGCGATGGTAAAGTGCAATGAGCTGAGGTGTTGGTGGTGAACATCAGTCGAAGTGAAATGCGATTTGTCCCGCAACCGACTTGCGTGCCAGTCGTCATTAATAACCGCCAACACACACACACACACACACACACACACACACACACACACACACACACACACACACACACGCACACACACACGCACGCACACCTAAAGACAAAACGTGCAACCATACACGCATGCATACATATAGACGGAAGCAAACACACGCGTCGAACAGTAATGCAGGCGACAAAAACCACGGTATTCGGATTTTCTCAAAACTATTCGATAGTCGTCCGTGACAGCACATGGATTCAGAATTCATCGAACAACGGATGCAATAAGCCGTATTTTCTATTAGTGAGCATACGAATTTAAACTTATACGATTTTCCTAATCGTTTCGAAAGAAATGTGGAATCCAGAGACCGGGATATCCGTCTGTTTGGAAAAATCACGTAAATACTTGACATTCGAATCTCAACACTAGAAAAAAACAGCACAATAATATAATACTTACAGTCACTTGTTTGCTTAGTGATTTCCAATATTTAATTAATTGTGTGGACTCAGCAGAACGCTTGGGATCTATACACATGCCATCCGGACCGTAACTCCTAGAGAGCGAACGTCCAGAATGCGAGACCTTTCGGTGTTTCTTCATAACTTTAGCTAACTGTTGTCATTTCGTTGCATCACAGGGAAATGTCGAAAAGAAACGAAAAAGTATATTGGGAAAGCTGTTAGAAAGCAAATTCATCTTACCGAATGATATTAGTGAATGAGATATTAGAGGAAAAACCAGAAGAAAAAGTGCGTCCCACTGAGGAGGGATATACATTACTTCAATAGCTAAGCTAATCGGAGTGCTTTCGAATAAATGAGGTTCCTTGCAGCCTCCAATCAAAAAAGAGTAATCGAAAACATTTCTGGCTTCGAAATTCAATTGCTTCATAAGCTTTTAAACGTAATCTCCTAGGCAGGATAATCATATGAATTTCCTTGAGAACATTTACAGGCGTCCACATCAACACAGCTAGTCAATTATGTTTTAACAAACTGATTGCCATACCGGCTTTTCGATAATTGCTGATATTTTTTCGGTAGGTACTTGAAAGGGTCAGAAGCTAACACAACTGAAGAGATTTAGCAAAACCTCATTGATCAAAATATCAGGTTAGATTAAAACCAAGGAAAAAGGCAGAACTTAAGAGATTAAGAAAATAAGTATTCTATCTTAGTATATTAGTAAAAGTAGTACCATCTTGGCAAAAAATCTTCTGTTTAAAACAATTGTAATTTCTTCGTTAAATTTTAGTACTAGATTAAACTCTACTCTTGTGTGAGCCATGTGTGAATGGTGGTTTGTTGAATCTGCGTGCAATCAAGATAGATATTCGTATAATCGTTACCTGCTTACCTCCTTAAATGTTGTATGTTCGAACATCATGCGATTATATAACTCCTTCTGTTCGATTTCTTGTGCTATTAAGATAACTGAACTGAAACATGCTCAGTTCTCCACCAAAAGTAGTGAGCAGTCTTTGTTGTTTAGCACTTAGAAGAGTTCTTTCTTTTTATCGGCCAGCCCCTTTCGAGTAAATGACAGCTAATCATGAAAATACCAGCCTACTTCTATCTTAGCTCTCAATTATCTTCAAGCAGTGTGCATCTTCACATTGTAGACGTGTTATGCATCTGAATATGACATGCGAAGATGTGTACTTACCGTGATGAGGAGCGGAAACATCGAAGAAGTTTGCTTTAGTTGTAATTATTTGGAAACGCCAGTTGGGAAATCGTTAACTAACGCATTCGTGATTATTATTCGTGACTTGTATTACTACTACTACTACTAATAATAATAATACTGGTACTGCCACCATATTCATAATAATATTTCTTTGCTCCGCTGTATACTTCCTTGGGATCCAACCACAGTGAATGGAAACAGTTCACTGAGCTACGATCTAAGAATCCAAAATTTTTATATGAAAACCCGCCTAACACTAAATCAGTGTCAGCAAACATAACTGTGCTAATCTGCTAAATCTGCTTCAGATTACTCACAGCGAAAACTCACGTCCGTGAATTCGCACAGTGAGACAAGTGGTAAGAAGTGGTCATTTTGGTTTGCACAAGACTTGATTGGAATCGGGCTGAAAGTTAGTGACATATCAAGCAAACTTTTCCTCACGCTGCATCCACAACATTGATACCCTCTCTTCTGACGACCACTTTCACGTCCTTACATGCACAAAACATTTAAATTTTTCTAAACTGAAACACGACAATTTAATGATGGGTCGTTTTAATCCACAGAGAAAAGACCACATAGGTGTGTTGGAGCGGAAGATTTCGTTAGACAACTCATCGGTTCACTATGGCGCAGGCTCATACAAGGGTGTTCAATCTTGTTTTCTAATCTGGCATCGTTGTCCGCATCAAAGAAGACCAGTATCATAAAATGCAACCAGCCAATTATGCAGTTGGTGAAAAGAAATAGTACCGTATAATACCAGTTCACCTAATGGTTCACCGCCCAGCGCAGCGTACTGGTGTGTCCTGCGGGGTAGAGCAGCGTAATTCGTGTGGTGGGGACTTAAATGCTGAATGTAAATTCCCCGTTATCATCGATATTGGATATGAAAACAGTTTAATGGCACTATATGCACAACAATCTCAAGGCTAGTAGACGTTACCTATCTGTCACCTTCGCACTGCCAGGACTTTGCACTGGATCTAATCACCGTCTCCTCTATGCGAAGATTCGATTAAGTGTTAAACTAAAAAGATAACCAGAAAATAACGATAAGCAGCTTATAACGGCTTTATTCTAAGAGTGTTTCCAGGTATTGCTAAATTCCAAGTGCGACGTATGTGCAACAGAGGTCTATTCAATCTGGAAGCACAGCTACGGAGTAAATCTATGTCATGGCTAACCTATTAAGCTACTTATGCTTAGCTTATGACCAAAAAAGGTAAAAATAAAAAATCCATCTGCAATAAATACCTTTTATACTCGTTGACCAGTATTCAACACGCGAATCAGGAAGGAATGTAGTCTTTCCAGGTGTTCGCTCAACTTAACGCAACTGCACATGATAGAGGAGGAGCAATTTTCTCATATTGCCGTTTGATTTCTTTCCATGCCTAATTGTTGGAAAAATTGTACGCGGTCTCTTTTGAGCTGCTGGAAAGTGGTTAACGCAGTTATGTGGACGAGTAGATCAGTTTAAAGGATGAGCTTCCTGTCATTAATTCACCGAATTAATTAATATATTTCACATACACGCAATCACACTCATGCAAATATAGGCGTACTTGTGCATAGACGAGTTTTATTCCCCATGCTCAACTTGGACAACAGCCTGCATTCTGGATGGAAGTACAGGAGAAGGTTCGGTGTTGTTGCCTCTAGTAAATAAGCCTTTCTCTTTCACTCTCGGATAGTCCATCAACGAGTACTTAAGCTCTGTGGTGAAGCCTGGTGAGTTACCCGTGGGTACTACTTCACTAAAAGTGGTAAAATAGAAAGTTTTATACTGCGTTATACGCTATGCTGTCCGTATTCCTCCAATAAGCTGAGCCTGTTTGGCAGATTTAGCAAGTGATGAAAACGAATTTAAGGAAACTTATTCCATTCCTTCCACATAAAGTGTAAAGGGTAAAGCTTTCGGCATTGATCAGTCTCTAAGGGATTTCCCATGCATTCGCCTTCATTAAGCACATATCTGACCTTTACAATGATTCGCGGAGGCCTACCGGATATATCGAGTCAGTGCTGCTGTCCTCCCAAACAAGAATGGTACCAATTCACCGACCCCGGAAGGATGGAACGCTTGGTGAGCCATGGACGCGAGGATCGATTCCACGTGTGTATTGCAGGGCACCTCCGACCACTGCTCCTCCCAAGAAGAGTTATAAATGTTATAATTGTAATCTATTTTCCTAAAAAATAAAGAAAGTTTTATTAGGAGCACATTTTTAAAGCAAATGAATTGTTTTGCTGTCAAGTGGCGATTGAGAGCAGCAGTCGTTATGAAGCTGGATACCCACTGAGTACATCGCATATCGTGGAGAAGTTAGCCTTCGGGGTGTGTGGTTATTTATACATGTAAACGTCTGTCTAGTACTTTTTAAGTCGGTTACCTAGGAGTGGGGTCGGCGAGAGGGGATCAGCGGCAGTAAACGCCCAAAAGTGCGTTTTAAGTGGGAAAAGCTCAAAACACGATCGCCCACTCGAAGTGGACGAGTTGCCCGTCCCGACGCTATAAAACGCTTCCGAACGCGATTTTCGCACGGTATTCGCTATTTTCAGCTGGCTGTCACTGTTACCGAACTGTCTAAATATACAGCGGACGAGGAAAATGCAAAAATTTCAGTGGAACCGAGAACTGTTTTCAGTCTCTTCTAATCCCGTTAAGTTCTACTGTAATACTACGACATTCGGTGTCGATCGAGGTAATGGTAGTGTGATTCGATTCATCACTCTATGATATCATTTGCAAACCATGTTAACATCCACCAACGATAATTTGTTATGTACAACGCACATCGCTTGGAATCACCATCTTTTCCGTATTGTCACAGCAATGTCGCCTATACATATTTCAGGGGATTTTTCACTTAATTCTATACTTTCCTCTTTTTTTCCCTCTCTATCTTTTTCCTTCGTCAATCTCTACCCCCTCTTCTACTGTTACCGTCCGAAATTATGATATTCGAATTTTGACAGCAGTTTACGTATGACCATGATGTGTTTGTGTGTGTCTGCGTGTGTGTGTGTGTGTGTGTGTATGTGTGTGTGTCTGTGTGTGTGTGTCTGTGTGTCTGTGTGTGTGTGTGTCTGTGTGTGTGTGTATGTGTGTGTGTGTNNNNGTGTGTGTGTGTGTGTGTGTGTGTGTGTGTGTGTGTGTGTGTGTGTGTGTGTGTGTGTGATGACAATAATATCAGATGCGATAGAGAATTCCCTGTGAACGATTCCATAAAGCGTTATCGATAAGATTAATGAAATGGAGTAGTAGTCGAATCGACATAGATACGTGCATAAATGAGATATACGATATTATCGTTAATTTGCAAATAGAGTATGTAACTCAATCACGCTTAAGCCGCTAAAAACACTTCTACTACCGCTACAAATATGAACAATCCTAAATCAGCGACATTTTAGATTGCACTTCCACAAAAAGCGTTAATCTGTATAGTACAGCACTGCTATAACAATGAGATAAATAACGAACTATGTGCCAGATAATCCAGGTTTTCTTAACCTCTGTACTCCAGAAAATTTGCGTTCTGCATAATGAGTTACAAGTAGAGAACTTCATTAATCATCAACTAACGGCTGCTGGAGAATCACCGATCGGAGTTCGAAAATTTCATTTGAATGCATCAGTCTGTCTAACAAAACATAGCAACTATAGATTTGGTTTACCAATCTCGTGATCATTCAGATATGATAATAAAATTCGATTGACAACTCGAGTAGGCTAAAAAGTAAAACGTTATGTAAACGTAACCAAATGAACCACATCTAGTAGATTTTTAATCAGATGAAATAATAATGAGAATGTGCAGTGAATATGCTGACATTTCACCATAACAAGTGATTAGAGAAGAAGAATAGCCTAAATCCTTGAAGAGGTAATCAGTACCTAAAGAAGCACTATTAGTTAAAACATTCTTCAGCCAGAAAATTGATGTTAATTAAGTCCTTATAAATGAATCACAGCACTCATGAATATTCTGAATGCAGAAATGATTCAGAAATTCTTGACAAATATAAATGTTTTTAGGAGGACGCGATTGGCGCAGTGGTCGGAGGTGGCGTTCAACACACACATGGGATCGATCCCCGCGTCCGTAGCTCACCAAACCTTCCATTCCTCCGCGATCGGCAACTTGGTACCAGACTTGTCTGGAAAGAAGTCAGTACTGGCTCAATACATCGGTAGGCTACCGTGAATCATCGTAAAGGCCAGATATGCTTTCGATCGCCTTCGAACGATGCTTAATGAAGTCGAATGCATAACGCATCACTCAGGGATTGACTAATGCCGAGAGCTCTTTTAAAGTTTTACGACTATTTTTGAAAAAAGCATTTAGAAAGGATCTATCTGAATGAGGTATTAAAATCATATGTTATGAAAAAAATGGATACAATGGTTCAAACCGGTTCTTTGTTGCTGTTTCCTACGACGGTATGAGCACTTCTTTGTGTCATGTGAAAAAATGGAACTTTTTCAACTTTCCTTCCCGCAAAAGGAGAAGAAAAAATTCATGAAAGTGTGCAAACACGAGTATGAATTTATACGCCAACATTAACACGAAACATGAAAGAGAAAACCCAATAATTCCATAAGATTGGATAGAATGCAACAATTCGATTATGTTAATTTCAAGAGAATAGCTGATATCATAACAAAATCACTTGCCATAGTACTATCAACAATGACTGTCGATAACCGGTATTGATTGATTCGAAATGATCGGTGCACGGTGATCGATCGCGAAATTTGATCATCTGTAGGATAAATCGACTGCGAAATCATATATAAATAAATAAGAAATGGATGAGAACTAAATAATTTCGTATATGCTAAATCACTTCTGATCGAATGATATAATTTCAACTTGATAAAATCGCCAAAATTTGCCCCATATTGAATTCGAAAGGTGCAAGGACATATTAGTGGAGAGTAATATATGATTGCCGATGGTTCGTCAGCTACTAGATGGCTCCAACAAGCCTTTCGATCTCTAAGCGGTACGAAAATCGTCAGCAAAGGTCCGAAAATTGCAAAAATATGATAAAACGCCCTGAATTAAATCCAACAAGAGGCTTTGCAGTCTGCTACTGAAAAGAGAACAGCAAAAAGCAGACATTTTCAAACACATTTGCAGGAGTTGACAGCTTAAGTAAATTGCTTTCATCAGTGTAAGAATAGGACTACGCAGCTGAACTTTTGCGTCCTTAGTTGTTATTGGAAGAAGGAGAGAAGCTGAACAACGATTTTATGAATGTCGTTGACGTCGACATGGCACCACTCCGAAGGAAATCGCCTTTTATTCCAAACAATAATCATTCTCAAAAGTGAGCTAAAACCTCAGGACTCAGATTAGGGTCAACCTTCTATGGGAACTACGATCTAGTTTCAACTTAGAAGAGCCAGTGACTTAATCTGTGCTGTTAAAATGTCAGCGCAATAGAAACAACTCCGCAAAAAGAAGTCTACATTAAGTTGTTGGTGGTGTTCCAGATTTAATTTATTCCAGCTTTACTTGGTAGTTCCGAGAATTCATTATTTATTTAATCAAGTGCTATGTATTGCATTACTTAACACAATCTATAATGCCTGAAATAATGAGCATAGGCAATGAATAATTGATGTAAAAATAGCAACTCATGGAAAATAGTCTTCAAAAAAGTTATTCATTCTTGCTAAAGCACCAATGTACTTATCTCTTATGTATAGTAGTATTTTTGAAAAAACATCTTGTTAAAAGAAAGGAACATCAAGGAGGGAATGACGACCTAGTGCAGTGCACAGACTTCATTGTCTCATAGCGGGCAAATTTGCAGTGTCACATCCAGATCTCGGAAACCATCCATCACCACAGGATCTGTCAAATGGTAACAACCTTCTCCACAAAAAAAAGCAATAATAACTTGTTCATAGGCTTCGCCTTGCAAGTTTCGATCATATAAGATCAAGTACACATTCATCGTCTCAGAGAACTCTCAAATAAAATGCGAAGATATTGTCATAAGAATGATTGGAAGTACAGGATAAATGGGAAAGCCTTCAAAGCGAACTGAGCTTTCGAGTATGCGCCATGCATTAGGTTCAATTCATAGCATCATAGAGGTGTCTAAGCGCATATTTGGCCCATGCAATGATTGTGATGGCTTATCGTGAACGAAGTCAGTGTTTTTTATCCTTTCGGATAAATTTGCTACGAAGTTGCCCACCTTAGAGAGATGCAACTTAGTTAGTTTGGAAGGCGTGATCGAACCAATGGCTACATACGTATTGTAGTGAGTACATCTAAGCGATATGTTACGAGCACCTCATGGGGTTGATTAACGGCATAAATAGTCGGTTTTAGAGTTTCTACACCTTTAATAGATTCTAAACATATCTATTTCACACTTCCAATATACTTCCAACATATCCTACATATCTCATTGAGTCATCGGAAATGAAATCGCCTATCAGGTGACAAGTTGCGCTGGCGGCCGGTAGTGGTTGAAAATCGGTCAGAAAGAAGTGATTTGTATATCAATTTCTAGTTGACACTTAAAACACTCAGCATTCCATCGTTAGCAATCGCAATAATGGCTAGGTCTTAATCGGTGCTGCTGATTTCATTTGAATTTGAAGTATGCAAAGAACGTAGAAAGTTAATCGGACCGTAATGAAGACAGTACATTAATTTCATCAGAGGCCGAAAACGTGTTACTAAGAAAAAAAGACGGACGATGAAATAACAAGTCGACCGCTACACAGTAAATGTCGATGTTTTCGACGGTGCTGATATCATCTGACGAATCACAACAAAACGAAATTGGAATATCAGAATCGTGTCTACACGCTCACATCTGCTCTACTAGTACTCTAACCACTGAAAACTCTTCATTCATATTCCCAAGTTTAGTCACACTTTAAATATTAATGTGTAAAGCACTATTTATCAGCTGAAATCCTGCCCTTCAAATTTCACTACTTCAGCACTATGAATATCTTTAGACGAAAGCGAGAAAAATGCTCGAATCTACTAATGCGACGTGTGAAATAAAAGTTTTGAATAAATGATAAAGCTTTTCAACGTTAATCAATCTTTCGAGGATGGGCAACGCACTCGATCTCATTTATAGCGTCGTTGAGATAATTGAATGTATATTCATCACTTACTATAGCTTCCAAGAATCTACTGTTTTCCTACTGTTTTTCTATGCTAGCAGACAAACATGGTACAAGTTTAACGATCCCGCGAATGGGAGGCTTTTTCAGCGTGGGGTGTGGTGTCAAATGAAAGACATAGCATGTATTACAGGGGATTTCTAAGTCTAACTGTGTTACACACCTGTAGATATATGTAGAAAGCGAATTAGAATAGTTTTAGCTAAATATTACTTACAAAAATTAAAAGAGATGAATAACATAAAGAACGATGTTTCATTCTTTTCTATGACTTTAGCTTTGATACCTAAATACATAAGACACGAGTGTTAAGCAGAGTAACTCTATGAGATGATTGAATCGCTTTCAAAACTAGCCGGATTTTATTTGTAGAGCTAGAGGACATAGTGAAGCTACGACTATTGCTATTTCGATGTTGATAAATTTCATCGACGATAGACGTGCTTGAATCATCTGAAGCATGACGAGAGAGTATGAATACGTATGTTGATTCTCGTCCATGTAAACCAATTATAACGTTGGCAAAACGGCAATATTTTCGTTCGCTGACGACTAGAGGGAAAAGTATAGAGTGTGTTGAGTGCTGTTAGTTAATTATACGTCGCAAATAGTAGATGGTGGCACGGATAGCACGATAGATAAATTATGCTTGATACATATATTACGTTATTATAAGCCCTTTTAGATAAATTACGATCTCGGTCCTGCAGTGATATTATCGATTTTATCGTTATCAAGTTCCTATATATTTGAACAAAAGCAAACACTACTATTTAGAAATACAACATGCGAATATCCGGCCGGTAAATTCCGAAAAAATCTTCCAATGAATGATAATAATCTCGGCCGACGCCTCGAAGGCAGATCAACTTTTACCGATGTTTCCGTAGTTACTAGAAAATTTGTTTATGTTCGATTTTAATGCCTTGAAAGCCTCAACAAGGGCTATTGGCCACACAATTACATTAAGGGATAGAAAAGAAGCTCACGGCGTTGATCATTCTGATGAAGGATGCGCTATGCACTCGACTTCATTAAGCATCGTTAGAGATCGTTGAATGCATATCTGGCCTATACAACGATTCGCAGTGGCCTACCGGTTCATCGAGCCAGCTCTGCCATCATCCCAGACAGGTCTCGCTTCAATTTTCCGGACCGGGAACAATGGAAGGCTTGGTTAGCCTGGAGTGCGGGTTCGAACCCGTGTGTATTGCAGAGCGCCTCTAATCACCGCGCTACACTCTCCCTTACAAACCATACAATCACATTAGCTCTACATATTAAAGTGGAAGGTAAAAAATGGAGAAGAAACAAACCGTGCTGCAATTTCAACTCTTATGCGTACTTATCGCGGTGGTTAGACGCGACCTGCAAAAAAGCAGAAGATCGGTTACCGTGTTTTATCCCTCCTGGGTCGACAAACTAGTGTTAGACTACTCTGAGAAGTAAAAACACCACGTTAATACACCGGTAATCCACCGTAAATCATTGTTATAGGACAGATGTGCATTGAATCTCCTTAACAATGTCACAAATGGAGTCGAATGGACAGCGCATCCATCAGGGATTAATCGATTTAGGAACCTTTCACTCTAGTTTTTCGCTGAGCGGACTAGATTGGTCCAAAAAATCGGATATAGTCCATAAAAGGTTGTTTAAACCGTTTCTGATTTTGTGATTTGTGACAAAATCTGCACATAGGATCCCAATGTTCGATTTTGAGGTGCATACTGACTTTAATGTCTATTAACTGGTAAATCTGTATTAGTGCTTAGACATGGGCGGATACCATATTATGTCTGCAACTCATTTAATTAAATAAAGCCAATCGAGCTGTAAAGCAAATAGTAATTGCAATCTTATCAACCAACTTAAAGGTGATAAACAAACGGAAATTTATCCACTACGAGGTGAAGTTGTATCCGAACTCGTCGCCATTCCTTGAGGCCGCTAGATAAATTTGAAAAGCAAATCTAAAATATAAATCACGTAGGAACTATGTCTGTCATTAGCATTTTATTGCAAGTTCTGTTTCAAGGGTCTTTTAAGTTCATAATTCTTCAAGCTCTCTGCTTATTGACTAATCGGTTATCAGCAGTTATCATAAAATCACCACGATGATGGGCTTGCTAAAATCACCGAATTTAAGCAAATCGCAAAACGGAGTTCATATCTCTTTATTCTACTCCATTAACATAGCTGTTCTTATGAATATTACATTAAAGATATGCGATACAGAGGCAGTTTCCCGTATGCCATGTAAAACACAGACTTCATTATGAATGTCAAGCTAACTACATACATCTAATAGAATCTAAGCAAATACAAAAGACCGTACGATGAGAAATGAAACTTTCATGCACTACTGTTCGACATGGGAACGAGAAGTTTTGAATTTGCGACCAGAGTCAAATAGGACTTTTGAAAAGAAATTCTTAACACTAGCGGTTGTTTTTGGTTCCAAGCGTACGTATAACAAAGAGTTGGGTAGATGACGTCATGGGTGACAAAGAAATGACTTGTAATGACGAAAGTTGACAATTTGTTCCTTCATTAGCTTGATAAAGTCGTGAGGATGTAAGACGATTTCAAACTCACTACCATCACGAATCTGAAATCATTTTCAGTTCCAGCGATAATAATCGACAAAATTTAAAAGGAAAAACTGCTTTCACAAACTTCTTCGAGCCGCTTGAATAGCTGACCATTTTTCGAAAACGGATTCAAACGACGATTGTTCACCTCTGTGATTACCTGAAATGTTAATGCTATGAAGTTTGTGAGATAACTTAATAATCAAATTTTGACTTCAGAATTTTGTTCAAGTTGATGACAAGTTTTACCTGCCCAATTTCAATTCTTATTCCAATTTTAATCGCAAGATGTGCATACTAAACAATCAAAAAAAACAAACAAGGATACGCGTGCAGCGTAGTGGTCACAGGCGCCCTGCAACACATACGGGATCGATCCCGCCCGCAGGCTTACCAAGCCTTCCATCCCTTCCGCGGTCGGAAAACTGCTACCACACTTCTCTGGAAGGATAGCAGCATTGGCTCAATATATCGGCAGACCACCACGAGTCATTGCACAGCCCAGATATACATTCATTCACCTCTAACGATGTTTAATGAAGTCGAATGCATGGCGCATTCCTCAGGGATTGATCAACGTCGAGAGCTTTATCCTTTGTCCGTTATTAAACAAACAATAAAGCAGTGTTTCGGTTCATGACCTTTACATACAAATTGCTAACGACAAAAGTACCCACCTAATTTTAAAAAATCTCTAAATGGCGGAACATCCAAAAGCAATTATATAACTCACCACAGCTGTTTCCATCCCTGGTTTAAAAGGAGATTCCATAGAGACAGGTAAATGTCGGCGATCAGCTAAAGAGTCAGGAATAACGCTGGCAATCTGGAATGAATCAGAAATAGCTATCCTACTCCAAGAAACGAGTAGTCGAAATGTCTGTGTTGCGTGTTGAAGAAAGTCTACAGAATATATGTGTTTTCATTCCAAGACTACGATACTTTGGATAAGTTCACCACCGCACCTATTCTTTTCCACCTAATCTCACGGCTGCATGCTTCCGGCTATATGTCACTTCCAGGAATATGATATTTAATGGCTTTCATGGGTAAAACTATTTTTTCCTCAAAAAATATAAACATTAAATCCCGGAACAAAATGAGGAAGAGTCGGCTGCGATTGATTCTGTGAATGTTTTCAAATACTTTTATCATTTTACATTAATATCACATGACGATATGGCAACTTAACATAACCTTAAACAGATCGAACTGATTTGTTCAAAATGAAGAGTTTCCAAAGAGGCGATTTTAGCATAGCAATAATTGCAAATGTCGACGTACTGTAAATATTTGCATGAGACACTACAGAGGACATTCGATTAGGCTTTTTGAGAGGCATTTGCTGTCAAAGGTGACACTCTTTCCAAATGCTATCAAGAGACGATTTATCGAAAACCAGATTAAAAGCAAAAGGTTCCAACTAGAAACTCACTCGATTTTTGTTCTTATGCAGCTGAATGCCGATTTCCTTGTTCTTTGAGATTGGCTTCATTAAGCGGTATTTCTTTCCTAACGGAATCCGCTTCAATAGAAGATTTACGGGAGTGCCCGGAGTGGAAAGTGTGTAGAACAATTGTATAACGCTAGCGAAACCCTTTACACGTACGTTTTCCACCTGGAAGAACATTAAATGTAATATGTCTAAAAACGATCAAAAGCATTTTAAGGAGTCATCGATTTAATAAATGATGAAAGAAAAGATGTGATAACCTCAATGAGCTCGTCGCCAACGTTGAACATTAGACTTAATTGACGATCCCTTATCTCGGACCACCCTGCCACCCTAAACAATCGTATGCAGTTTTTCAATTCTTACTTATCATTACATAAAGAAAAAACCAATACTTTGACCCTAGATCCACCTACCAGACCCGTCCCTCAACTTGGACGAACATTACGTGCTCTATTAAGACCGACAGATTCAGCGCAACAGATCGCACCTTTAAATTCTGTATCATGATTTTTTTAAAAGCAGTCGTATAAACCAAGAAATAGACACTAACAGGCATGTTCAATTCTGAGCGCACATTAGCATAACCACTAGCAGAAATATCTTCAGGAGGGATCGAGTTCCACAGTCGTAGTGCACTTGACAGACTACTGCTGCAAGTTTATTGCTATAACAACTACAATAATAGTGTCCTTATCAAGAAGTACTTGTTTAGACCTCCATTTTTTAGCCTTAATAATATATATAGCCTTAATATAGGTGAGTAACGGCTCAATAGTTCTTGTAGCTTCACAAAGAAGCATAACGATTAGTAATGAGCCTACTAACTTGATTTATAGTATAGCATCAACGCTTACGATGAACAACATAAATGTCGATAAGCACATTTCACACAACTTGCGTCACTGCTCAATAAAAGCTGAACTCTAAAATCTTTGAGTACTACATCCACTTACCACAAGGAAGTAGTCGACAATGTTGAGTCCATTGGTGAAGATGACATATTCGATAAAGATGCTCCACGGCTTAGTGGGTTATAATATCCTTTCGGAATGTCGTACCAATTCGCTTCCTTTTCGTCATCACAGCTCACATGAGACCGAGCGCGCAGTACATCATAAGTGGTCTAAAAATGATGCTGCTTCCTACAATTTACTTTCAGTGAGAAATATGAACAATTACTTCCTCGCGCATCTCATCACTGGTGGCCAAAGTAAGAGGCCTATATGGGAAAACCTGATGAGCACGAGGTGGAAGTGGAGGCCGTAGTGCTTGCGGAGAATGAATATGAGACGTCCTCGAAAGCAAAATTTTCAGTAAAAAATTTGTAGTTTACGATATTCATCCGTTAACCTGTTGAGGCTGTGTGCATCACGACAGCGTACTTTATGGCGCGGTGAAGTTTCCCTTGACATGTCAACCTTAAAAACACAGTTCCATATCTAATGGGCTATTCCTAGTACATTCATGTTGCATAATCAAACAATTATATAAATATAAATATCAGATTTGACTCAGAATAGACGAAGCCCTGTAGATGGAACATACTTGATGAGGAATGTAGGTATCGGGTACCATCGAAGTCTCTGACAGCTCGCAGTTCTACAATTAATCGTTAACTCCGTTAGCGACTCATCTTTGGTTTCGTTATCACAAGTGAAGTCTAGTCAAGATTTGAAGCTTCTTTAACCTTTTCGTTATGTTTCTGAATGTCAAAACCACGCATCGCATTAAACCGTAGCAGTCATAGTTCCCAACATCGACATTCCATTAACCTGGGAAGTCTAAATGTGTTGTTTCCTTTTCAAACAACCGCGAGGTTGTTATTCAACCCACGTTTACTTCAAGAAAAGGCGATTCTGCCGCAACGTCAGCTACCGTTGTGTTGTATGTGTTCTATTTGCATGGAAGTTGTCATAGTGTCACTACTGCACTTGCTACTACTGTTATCAGTGCACATTCATGCACCCCATGCAAAAACAAAATCAAAAGTCAAAAAAGGTTTTTAACAGGCTAATTTGCTCATTCCCTTTTTCATTACACTTTTACTTCACTGCATCAGCTAGATATTCTTGATACTTTAAGTGGTAAAATATCGCAGTGAATTTTTCAATAAAAAAATTAGCTCTACCCTGAGCGATGAATTTAAACAACCATTCCATTTGAGCCATTCGTACAAAGTTTGTCTGGCAAAAAAAAATTCACCTTAAATCGTGGAGTTGGAATGTAGATGTTTGATGCTTCGACAAGAATCGACAAACGATGTAGTGTCGCCGTTAGGCAGTCCACCCACTCCAAGCACACCTCACTAAAATTCCTCAAAAGGACTAACTTGACCGCCTGTCGAAAGCACTTCAACTACTGCATGCTCAAAAAATCATTAATATTGGTATTCAAGATAACAATTTTCAACCATGTGAACGTCTTGGAATTTTTCACGTATTAAGTTCGACTGCTGCTTGAGCATTAAGTCTACTTTACGAATGTCGTAGTGCTGGTCGAGTCGATTCCCTTTGTCACCTCAAAGATAGCCGAGTTAAGCCATTACCAAGCGGATTAGAGGACATCTGTGATGATGGGGTCGAACCAGAACTTTATTTCCTGATGAGCTCCACCACTAACCACTCCGCTATCCACCTTTATATCTTATAGTTAAATCAAACACTGGTAGCTCAGCACGGCCTGCTCTGTGGGAAATGAGTATGCTAATCGGTAGCTTGCGAAACGCTTAAAGGCTTACAGCAACGACGCTGAGATATGAACTAAACTCAGAACCTGAAGTGGGCCTAGAGCACACGATTACTCTTCCAAAGGGCTCAAGTGCTACGCACCACACCAACCGAGGCCGTAGCTTTGCTTTTCCCTCTGTCGTTTCTACTCTACTAGTTTTACCACCAATGATTGCTAATAGCATTAACAGAGTAGAAACGTGGTTGAAGAAAGGGTAAAGCAAGGGCCTCGGTCAACGTGGCCTATAGCACGTGAGCCCAGGCAAGGCTAATCGTGGGATGGAAGCCCACTTCACGCTTGCCTCGTACCTCAGCATCGCTGTGGTTGTACCTCATATAATACTCTGCCATGAAAGAAAAAGATTAGATAAATAAGGAGAAGTTAAAATTCTTACAGAGCCGTAGTGAGAGTTACCCAGCTTCCTCCAAGCAAATGTACAGGATACAAAAGATAAACACAAAATTACACCCAGTCACCTATAAAAGAATGCGACTACGTGTATGCGACGATTCAATCCAGAACAGAAAGACAGAGAGTTCATCCCCTAGATCTATCCATACTTTGGTTAGCACATGTTCGATTTTGTGCCACATTCAATTTCTTGTTCAATAATGCCACATAGCCCCGCAAATAGTTGGGCATGAGCTTTCTCAGATGAGGAAGATCTACTGCATATATGGAAATAAATACTCTCGCACATGAACCATGTAGTGAGAGAATAATCATTTCGAGAACCCTTACATGAAGAACAGTCATACTGAGAAGTAGGACTAAGTGACTGAAAGACCCCTTGCTTATAATCATAAAAGCGAAATTTATCGAGGCAACTTAATGAACTGACAGTTTCTCTATGAGATTTCTTGTGGAGTTTTCATATTACATAGATTCCCGCAGCTCACAGCATTCTATCTCTGCTAAGACTTCTAGTGGATTCCACTTTTGCAGCTTTCAGACTAACAATGCGCAGTTTTCTATTAAAACGATAAAAAGGAAAAAGCTCTGGGCATTGATCAATCCCTTTAAGGAAGCGCCATGCATTCGATTTCATTAAGTATCGTTCGAGGTGATTGAATGCCTATCTGGCCTTTACAATGACTCGCGGTGGCCTACCGATGTATCGAACCAGTGCTGCTATCCTCCCAGACAAGTCTGGTACTAATTTGCTGATCCCGGAGGAATGGAAAGCTTGGTGGGCCATGGGCACTGGGATCGATTCCACGTGTGTGTGGTAGTGGCACTTTCAACCACTGCGCCACAGGTTTCTAATATTTTTAAAAAAACCATTTACAGCGGAACTTCTTCTACCAACATCACTCTTCGTATTTCTAATTAGCTTACGAAATGTAGTAATTTAATGTCGCATGCTTGAATACTTCTGCTATAGACGAGGCACGAGAGAATTCTTTCCATTAGAGGATGGCAATTAGTGAAGAGGAAATCTAACGAGAATGTGTTTTCTAACATGAGAATTGTGTAAGGAATCCATTCCTATCAAAAAAAAAATCATGCAAAAAACGAAAGAAAAAGTTAGGTGAAAGAAATACTCTGGTCAGCACCTAAATTCGGTGAAAGGTAGGTGATGTTCTAGAAATCCATGAGCGATAGTGAGTGCTAAGGAAAAACTATTGACAGTGTTGCACACTCATCCCATAGCCCGTAAATTTAAACCTATGCTTTTTTGCTCTCATTTACTCAGTTAAGGATTTCATGTGATACATGGAAATATTTATCCTTTAACACTCAAGTCACAGTACAATTTTTGTTTAAATTTTTGAATAAATTGCTATTTTCCACTACAAACTCCTATGATGTTCCAAATAGAGAACTCTCTTACGGAAGAGTTCGAGAAATCAATACCTTATCAATAATATGTCTCTCTATTTTCACTTTGAATGCACCTTCCATCACTGAATCAGCATTCTCATCCCAAATTCATTAACTACATACCATTTTACCCTACTAATTCTGCATTACTTCGGATATTTCGAGTTGGAAGATATGTCGAATTCATGAGGACACAGTTCTGGCAGCACCACAGTGATCGGAATATTCACATATTCGCACGTCCTTCTACTCTAACGATGAATTCACTTACGGGCTTATTGCGACCAATTCAATCGCTTCCAATTCTTTCAGTCCAACAACGAACGCACGAGGGTCGGAACCCACTTCAATCACGTAAGTAGCGAATAGCAGATCGAGGACCTAATTTAAAAATTAATTTATCCACTATCTTCACACAATATTTAAACCGACTTCATTTTCACACTTTTCCATTAAGTTATTCTTTCACTTATAAGATAGAATGTGTAAATCTATACTGAGCATCGAGAAAGCATAAAATAATAAAAATACGTATAAGAAACAAGGAAGTGAGGAAAACAAAAACAACAATGGATAGGTACAAGCTGGCACTAAAAAAAAGTCACACATTGTATGGGATACCAGAAAACCTGAGCATGCAAAATTCCTTATTCAAAACCTACTAGAACACCATAATAAACAGTGCAAATGTGACGCGTTCCATCGTTTCATTAAAGTTCTTCCATGGATGGCAGTTACGAACTGAACGTTGTTCTGCTAGGAGATGAATCGCGGAAATTGAAATCGTGAACATTTACAGGGTACGCACATTTTTGCAATATGTCGCCTTTTTATAACCACATCTCCCAGCGGTTTACCAACTCAGCGTGACGAGGAGGTGTTCCTGGGTCTCCCAAGGAGAAGGAGTCCGGCGTTTTGATCAGGAAGCCTAGCTAAGAGTAAACCAACACCAGGAACCACCACTGTCCTGGAATCAAAGTCGCATTGTGGCAAATATCTCTTTGAACCACGAGGGCCGCGACTTCCTATCGCACTGAAGACCTGGAGCAAACTTTGGCCAGGCTGACCTCGGAATTCCAGGGAACCACAATGACTTAGCCAGCAAATCCGAAAAATGGAGGTTATGCTAGGGCACGCACAACTAGTGAGGACGGGTCGTTCAAGTACCAAGTAAATATGTTTTATAGACACTTGATAAGCCGATCAATGTTAGTTAACCAACATAATACGTAAATACCTAGATTAATTTTTAAAACTAAGCATAGAAGATCGATAATGTATATGAAAATATAACAGCACACCATCATCTTGAAAAAAGTAGAATATTTACTCATTACACTGATTTGTTTCCTAAATCTACCACTTTTAGGAATTGTAGTAATCATTTACATTGGAGGAATAAATCGGCAAACTTGTTTAGTGAAACGATAGTCTAACAAACTTAACATAGGGATGTAAGGCTTAGTTGGCTGGTGAAAGGTTCGAAACAGAGCATTGAGCGCCTTGAACGGCATCTCTACCTTTGAACCATATACGCGACCGAAATCGTTTTACAATATGGAAAATAATGCATACGATCAAAAACTGATCGGAGTTAAACAAATCATTAAAATAAAAATAGCTCGAATGATGAACGTGAAGATTAAAAAGATACCAGATTGCTATTGCTACTATGCAGAAAGAAACTGTAACAAGGAGAATGTGTACGTCGAAGGTAAGAAGAATTATAAGAATGCCCTAATATTGTGATTGAACAAAAGATTCTAAAGAAAAAAGCAAACCATTCAATATGAAGGTATCTGAGATCACAAGAACTTTTTCCGTTTCTTTGGTTCCTCCTTCTCCCGATTGGCATGTCAAGCAAAAATAAAGTGAATGAAGAGGTATTAGAAAAAATGCAGATAAATTTCCTTTTTGTCATCAATCTAACGTCAAAAAAGCCGGAAACTCAAACATTTTAACAGTAAAACTGATGCTGAAGATGACTGCTCGCCATTAAAAAAACGGTTGGATCGATCTGAATAAAACTCAGGTCTTGTTATGTTCCATTTCAGAATTGGATTCAGTGGATGTCAAACATGATGGGGATGAACCTAATAAGAGATAAAAGCAAACGCAATTTCGTTTTTCAAAAACAAAAAATAAAAATAGAATAACAACGAAGAAAAACAATCCGTACTGATACCACAGTTGAAAAAAAGCTACAGTTAAAATTACCAATTTCGGTATGTCAACGAACAAGAACGAAAGGTAATGGTATTTTCATTGATATCGTTTAATTCTAAACCTATAAGGGATCTATGAGGCAAAGAAAAGTCTGAAGTGAGAGATTAGCTGACCTTAAACGGTTGATGTAAGCTCACAGCTTCTTCAGTGTGATACCACTCAAGAATCGGGATCTTATCGTCGTGTACGCATAACACAACATAACAAGCATCACCGTACTCGACTTTCTGAAAGCGAGAAAACCATCATCGTGTTGGAAATCCAAGGTGTTGAAGCAGAGACAATAATAATTAGAAATATAGCGCTGCAGGTACCGATGACCTAGCAGAAATCAGTACCTAATTAGTTTACAATAAAGTAGGGTGTGTGCTACGTCTCTGTATAAGGGAACTCCATTTGATCCATCGCTTTCAACTGAGAATAATGTTTTATTTTCGACAGAAGTAGACCAAAGTTGTAAAAAAATATTCCACTAGCCAAATAGGGCTCAAAATAGAGTAGGTGTGATTGAAAGACAAATTCTAACTTTCCTGTCATTTCTTACGGTAAGTAAACGTAAGTGAATACGTCGAATGAAACAAACGAAGATTCTGTTTCATTTACATGGAAAAATATAGCATATAAAGAACATAAAGGATAAGGTGTTCGACATTGACCAGTCTCCAAGGGAATCATTAGACTTCACCAGGTATCATAGAGGAGACCGAACGCAAATCTGGCGTACAAAATTGCTTGCTGTAGCCCTTACTTAACCTTTTTTCAGCCGGACCAAACAAATATAAAACTGCCTCGGTCAAAGCTGGTAGGAGGCAACACTCGCGGATTACAGACGACGACAGTGGATAGGATGAAGGATAAAGCTCTCAGCCCTGATCCCTGAGGAATGCACCATGCATTCGACTTCATTAAGTATCGTTGGAGGTGACTGAATACATATCTGGCCTTTACGATGACTCACTGTGGCTCACCAATGTATCGAGCCAGTGCTGTTATACTCCCAGACAAGTCTGGTACCAATTTTCCAACCCCGGAGGATGCCTCTGACCACTGCGCTACACGGGACCCACGGCTGTGAAACTGGATAAAAAAGGAAGGTCCGCGACAAGCCATCGAGACTATTTCTTGCTCTATTCTCACAACACCAGTACAACCCAATCCACTGCCGATATTCATGCTCTCATGAGAGTTTGACATCCCCTCAAATTGTTTTAGCACAACGCCCCTGCCATGAAAAACGATTTTTAACAATAAAAAAGGTCGCGGCAAGACATGCGAAGTGCCTTATATCACAATTTACGTACAAGTAGAAAGACAGCTCCTGGTATCTCTCTAGCGGTGATTAACAATTAAGACCTGAGTACCAATGAAGCACAAATGATGGTTAAGGAGCTTAACGAAGTGTGGAGAAGAATAAAACTACGAATAAATCGGAAGAAACAATGGAAATAAAACAAAAATAATGTGCAAAGAAATTCAAGGTTGAGCGTGCTAGGAGGCATAACTCTTCCTGACGGTGCGCGCTCGTTATTAGAATTGGGACCGAGTTTCTCACCATCTGAACCCACTTCTAAGGTAACCTTGCGTAGGATCGCATGTAGTTTACATGAACTTCAAGACAGACTCCGCAAAAGAGGTAGGGATAAAGAGCTAAATAGGTGCGAACAACAAAAAGTAAGGGCAATACCAGCACCACCATTTCCTCAACCGTTCTTTAGACAACAAGAGCCCATTAATGAAGTTGATGTTAAATTTCGGGTTTACGAATGAAACTTTCAAAGTCCTTAATCACTATCGCGCTAAAAGATACTGCACCAACCTCACTGAAATACAAAAACGTGGTATGCGGGAGGTACGAGAGCAGATAAGATCAAAAAACATAAGACTATCTGTTAGTGATAAGGGTGGAGAGTTCGTTGTAATTCCCCAACAGTTGGATGTTGAGATAACGGAACAGCACCTTAAGGATGCTTCTCTTCATCGTCCGTCGTCTGAGAAGGAATTTAAAAGTCAATACCGAAAGCTAAACAACGAATGGGTTAAAGTGGCAAGAGCGGCTGGGTTAAAACCATCAGTTATCTCTCATCTCAAAACTGACTTACCAACATGTCCCGTCCTGTACTTACTTATCAAAACCCATAAGTTAGTATTCAGCGATGATCTCGTGTCTACCGATCCATCGTTATTTAAGGTTAGACCTATTATTAGCTGCGTGGACGGGGCCAACAGATAGAATAACGTGGTTAATAACCCTAATACTTACTCAGCTATTGAAGTACATTCCAGCTTATTTAACGAACACCCAAATGTTCCTGGATCGTCTACGTAACACGCGACCCAACAGCGCGTACGTGGTGGAGTCCTTCAACGTCACTGCCCTCTATACGAACGTGTCGAATGACTCCGCTATGCAAGCCATAAACGACCTCCTTATACAACACGAAGGAGCAATAAGGCTTCTCGATTCAGCAGTTGATGACACTCTTAAAGGAGTGCCTAAACTGCTCAATCTTCAGATGGTCCGGAAAGTATTACGCACAAATGAGAGGGCTGGCAATAGGACAACCACTGGCACCAAGTCCTGCCATTGCATTTATGTCTAAGGTGGAAGCGCCAGTAATCGAAATCGGTCCGTTACTCTACTGTAGATATATAGATGACTGCTTGGTCATTTGCTCAACACAAGAAGAAGTTGACAGATGTTTCGAGTTGTTGAACACACAGTCAGAGTATATTAAATTCACCTGAGAGAAACCAAAAGAAAACTGGCTTCCATTTCTGAACGAACAAATAAACCTATCAGAAAACGGCTACATTACGAAATGGTATCGAAAGCCAAGTAGTAAAAACATCGTGGTTCATTACCTTTCCTCTCATCCCTCTCACACGAAAAGGGCGCTTGTGAGAAACATGTATCGAACAGCTACCAGCGTGTGCACAGGAAGACAACAGAGAGAGGAGTCCAGGAATTTGGCGCAGCAAATAGCCATTTTTTAATGGCTACGAAACTGTAGCTCGAGATAGGTGCAAGGAAAACCACAGGTACCCCAACGATAACTCTAGCGACAATAAGGTTTCGTTTACACTGCCCTTCATTTCAAATGAAGTAAGTGCAGCTAAAAACGCTGTTTAAGAAGGGCCAGTCTAGAGAATTCGGTAACGATAATCGAAATACCACCGAGTAATCTAAGACGCCAGCTAGTTCGTAACCGCCTATACGAAAGTCTATGTGCAACGCAAAATTGCATGATTTGCCCTAATGGTAGAGACGGTGACTGCATGAGATCGGGTACAGTCTACCTGATCTCTTGTAAAGCGTACGGGGACGAATACGTTGGCGAAACGGCTAGACCACTCTGCGTACGTATAAAAGAGCACCTAGTCGGCAAACGTAAGCCAAGCACTCCACTAGGTACGCATAGCACGCAGAAACATAACGGAGAAAATTTTGAAGTAAGGGTTCCGATCCCTGCGCAAGAATCGAGAACACAAGCACGCAAAACTCTAGAGGCATTCTGGATTAATTCCAAGAATCCGAAAATGAACCGCAGGAAGGAATGCTTCGTTATCACGCGTGATATTGGACAGTATATAAACCTGTTATTCTGATGGGAGGGGCACATTACGCTTCCATGTGAATTCTGTGCGGTCGGTCTTCACGCGATATACTCAGTGGAAGACTCATAGAAAGCGGTGAGTGTGCAAAGACTCTGTGTTCAATGTGATTGAAATCTTCGTTTAGCGTTTACTCTGTTTGGTTGTGGAGGTGTTTGGCCGAGTAGATTGCTGTCAACTTGACCCTTCCAGGCTCTGAGGAAGGCGAAATCCGCCGAAATGTCAGCTTAAAACAAAAATAAAACGTAAATAAAGAAATAAAATAGCACCTCGTGTTTGCTGAACAGAAGCAGAAAGATATATTCAATTAATGCCGAGGCTAATAGAAAGTCGGACTTGAGAGTTACAACAAAAATTTTGTTCTTTCAATATAAAGACGGCATCTTATGTGTAATTTAAGGCAATCAGTGGACATAGAAAACGAAATAAAAGATGAATTGTTCGGCATGGGTGCAATACAGAACATATTCGGGCAACTCAGGGAAGCCACCGACCAACTGACGAACCCAAAATTCCAGTTCTTGACAGATATCTTGCCTTGGAGATCCACAGGAAATTACAAAGAAAACGACACGTGGATCGAGTAATTAAGTAGTAAGAAGTGTTGTCAACAGATAGAAGAGAAGAACATTAGAGTGGATCCTAAAAGGATTTGTATACTTGGGAGATCATCTAGACGATGAGGGAAAGTGCTAGATGTGGCTCACATCATTCACCATCTCCAAGCGATCTATGGAAGAAACCTCCATGGATAACGATTGCTAGAAAACTAAAACAAAGAACAGTGAGCTTTGTATGACATGTGAAAGAGAGTCATGCAATTATCTTCGTATCCAAATGGCCATGGCTAAATTGCTTCCGCATTCCAAATCATTCGGTCTTTGGAACGTCATACACCAGGAGATTACCTCGTTTCAACGAAATCGACTCAACTTCATGCGGAGCAATAGGATTCATAGAAAAGTTTCAATTTCTTCTTGCTTTATAAAGGAAACAACAATTTCAGAAAAGTTCAAACTTTAAGCAAAAATAATGAAGGAAAATAATTCACGAAAATCGACTGCAGGATTATATATATATAAAACGCATTTGGAGTTAAGATAATCCTTTGGGATGCGCCACACATTTTTGTAGTTCCCAGAGGCCAATGAATCTACAACGGCCCAATATAATGACAGCGCGTGCGCATACCAATGTAACAAAACAGTGTTTTTCCGTGTTTCCAGACAAATATGGTAGCAATTTTCCGACTCCTGAGGGATTAGGGCTAGGTTATTGCAAGGCGCTGTGTCGAACCAACGACCGACATTTTCCATATATATATATATATATATATATATATATGTATATATATATATGTGTATAAGGGTAGGTGTGGCGCAGTGGTCGTAGGCGCCCCTCAACACACCCCGCTCCCATGTCCCACCAAGACTTCCTACCGGGTTGGCAAATTGGTACCAGACTTGTCTGAAAAGTTAACGGGAAGACAGCAGCACTGGCTCGATACATCGGTAGGCCACTGCAAGTCATTCAGTGAAGGCCAGACATGCATTCAATCACCTTCAAACAATGAGGTCGAATGCATGCCGTATCTCTCAGTGATTGATCGACGCCGAGTTTCATATGTATGTGTAAAGAAATACGACAGAAAATAATACTGTACCAATAAAAATGCTAGCATATAAACGCATTCCACGTCAGTCATTAAGTAATGTGATTTGATAAATAAACGCTCCAGTGACTAATCCATCTTATTCGCTATTGTTCTGTTGTGCCCGTTAATCACTTCAAATTCATGTAGACAAGGAAATGAAAACAAGGAACTAAAATCTCTACAAAACGGATAAATCAGAAAATGCTTCGTATAGTTAGAGCTTTCATAAAACTTCCTAATCCCACAGGATTCGCATTGAGTATTTTCACCTTCATACAACTAATAACATGAGACGACTTTGGCAAGTTTACGAAGTCAATGAACAATCGACAAATAATGTTATAACAACTGGTGTAGAATATTATACCATCAAGGAGAAGTTTGAAAAATTAATATTTGACGTGAAACATGTTTTTGTAAAGAATATCAGAATATTCTGGATGACAACAAAAACTGACAAATTACTTATGAAACTGTGGTCAAATTTTCCTCCTTAGATTCTTTTCTCGATAGATAAGCGTCGTTCAGTAAAACGAGAGCTTGGAATAGATGAACAAATTGAGATTTCCGTCTATGTGCTTTTCTTCAGGTGAATGAAGAAGAAACCGCTTTTTTTTAAGATGCCTTTCGTTGACAGAACCCAACTGTTTCTTGACTCTTAAGTTTTTAAAACTCCTAACTTCTCGAGCCTAAAACTCTTCTGCTGCTTTTTTCGATAACCGAGAAAAAAATCAGAACCAATTAAAGAATTTCTCAGCAAATAAGAAGATGAAAAATTCTTCTAAAGACCTATTTAATGGGCATGGACGAGAAAAAGCTGACCGAATCTCATAAATTGAAGGATATCCGATCGAGTAACGTTGTTACACATCGTATATTGAAATTTTCGATAAAGTCAGTTCAGTTAGACTAGGAGCAAATAGAGGTCAGAACTATCTCACTTTATTGTTTCTTTTTAGGATGGAAACTTCTGCGATCGCCAAGCTGCTAATAAAAAAGACCCCTCGAACAAAAACATGGAAAACAACACGAAAAAAGCGGGATGTTTACAAAAAGATATACAAGTAACTGATCAATTCACTGGCAAAAATCTCAGAAAAATCTCGTGCCAAAAAAGTACGGTGAGTAGAATCACTTGCTAAGAACTCCCCAGTTGTTTTTCATGCCACTCAAAGCTCACGACTTGCTATAAACCAAACACCACTTTATGTGACACAACCAATTAGCGGCAAAAATTTGTGAGATTCTGTAGAAAATTAAGGAACTAAAGTTGAAAACATGAAAATTCCTACATTTTGGTTTGCAAAAGACTTCTGTGTCAGCGAAGTTGGCTTAGACTTCTTTGAAAACCGTCATTTAAGAAAAGGAGAACTGTTGTTGTACCCAACTTCGAAAGTGAAGAAAATTCTGGCGGAAATTTTGGAAAGCTACGTAACGCAATTTAGCAACAAAGATGTAAATTTATAGGATTTTGTATAGCAAATAAGTACACATTTTTTTAAATATTACATGTTTAGGTGACATATAGATTTTTCTCATAATATCCATGATATGTGCTTCAGCGCGACCTTCGTCACGTGAAGGACAAGTCAGTTAACTTCAGTGTCACACATAACAACTTCACGTAGCGGATACGAAATTAAATGCGGTCGAAGAGCGACCATATATTCCCGATTTACTCAGTCCGCTTTGCTCTGTACTGATTTACATCTTTCTGAGTAAGCAAAAACTCCACTGTTCATTGTACGCTCCCATTAGCACAGCATGGAGACTTGTGAATATCTTCTTATCAAGCCATTAAAAATAAATGGACCTCTTGTGAAAAATGTTATTCTCTGTTTTCCATCAATGAGCAAAATCGACTGAGAAGCGTGAAAGACCGACAGGTACAAATGAAAAGCTTACCGCTACAGGCTTGAACCACTCTATGATTAATAGGACTACGAACGACGAATTTGACACACATGATGGTTTACCAACAAAATGACAAGTCTCATGTAGCAATTCCCAAGACCGACTTTTTACTAACCTCGGCATTGATTCACTGTTTTTCTTCGACAAAGCAAACACGAGGTTGATATTATTGAATTTATTAGCATACAATAGCTGACGTTTAGGTGGTTTCGCCTTCTTCAGAGACTGGAAAGGTCAAACTGACATGCAGTCTACTAAGCCAAACACTTTCATAACTTTAGCTGACAAGATTTAAACACATACCGGCTCATCTCACGAATACCCAAGTGTTTCTAGATCGCCTGCGTAAAGCGCATTTCAACAGCGTACGTTATGGAGTGCTTCGACATTGCCGCCCTTTACACTAACGTGTCGAATGACCCCACAATGCAAGCTATCCGCGAGCTTCTTGAGCAACACGAAGGAGTAATAAGCATGTATAGCCTCTCGATTGAGCTCATGGTCCCTCCTAAATGTGGGCCTAAACTGCTCGATCTTCAGATGGTCAGGAAATATTGTGCACAAAATAGAGGGTTGGCAATGGGACAGCAACTGGCACAAACCGTTGCCGTTGTCCTTATGTCTGAGGTGGAAGCACCAGTAATAGATCTAAAGAAATTACTCTACCGTAGGTATATGGATAATTGTTTTGTCATCTGCTCTACACAAGAGGAGATGGACAAATGCTTTGAGTTATTGAACGAACAGTCAGAGTACTTAAAATTCATCCTTGAGAAACCGAAAAAAAACTGGCTTACATTTCTAAACGTTCAAACCAACCTATCCGAAAATGGCTACAACACAAAATGGTATCGAAAGCCAAACAGTAAGAATATAGTGGTTCATTACCTCTCCTCTCATCCCTCACACACTAAAAGGGCGCTTATAAGAAATATGTTTCGAACCGCGACCAGTGTGTGCACAGGTAAAGAGCAAAAGGATGAATCCTTGGAGCAGGCGCCGCAAATAGCGATTTCGAATAGCTACGAAACTGTAGGTCCTCGGCATAGGCATAGCGGAAAAACCAGGTCTCGAGCGAGAATAGTTCTCCGTTCATCTCGCCCTTTATTTTGAACAAAATAAGTGCATCTATAAAACATTGCTTAAGAACGGCCGGTCCAGAGAATTCGGTAAGAGTGACAGAAATACCACCAGACACTATAAGACGCCAGCTGGTTCGTAGCCACCTATATGATCGCCTGGGCACAGTGAAAAACTGCATAATTTGCTCTAACGGTAGAGACGGTGATTGCATGAGTTCGGGTACAGTCTATCTGATCTCTTGTAAAGCGTGTGAAGACGAGTACGTTGACGAAACCGGTAGACCGCTCTGCGCCCGCTTAAAAGAACGCCTAGTCGGTAAGCCTAAATTGAAACCAAACACTCCACTAGACGAGCATAAGACACAGAAACATAGCGGAGAAGACTTTGAATTAGAAGTCACTATAGGAATCTAAGACATCAGCGCGTAAAACTCATGAAGCGTCTTGGGATCTGACACAGGCACATTCCTCGCCCATGTATTACTCTGCGTGGCTCGTCCCCACCAATTGATTGCAATACTTGCAAAGAATAAAGCGGTGGGTGTTTAAAAAATTGTTTATTCTGAAAACGCAAATTTATGCGCTAAGCTTTATCTGCTAAGGGTATGAATGTGTTTGGCTGAGTAGATTGCATGGCAATCTGACTTTCCAGGCTCTGAAGAAGGCGAAAGCGCCGAAACCTCAGATAGTGTTTGCTAACATATTCTATAATACCGACCTCGTGATTGCCTATCGAAGAAAAGCAGAAAATGATAGAGGATAGAGCTCTCGATGTTGACCAATCCATGAGAGATGCGCCATGCATTCGACGTCATCATTCGTCGTTAGAGGTGAGAGAATGTCCTATACAATGACTTGCGATATGCTACGGATGTATCGAGTCAATACTACTATCCTCCTCGACAAGTCTATTACTAAATTTCCGACCCCGGAGCGGTGGAAGACTTAATGAACTGGGGTGTGGTTTAGAGGTAGCGAATTGAAGCACTGCGTTTCATGTTACCTCCAACCACTGAACTATACGCATCTCGTCCTCTAATATAAACGAGAAACTATAAGACGCCTCCTTAGCAATAAAATAAGACAAAAATCATACTGAGTTTGGCTGCCTATAGATGTAGGAAACCAAATGGGAAAAACTATTCTCCTCGTAAGGACTTCAAAAAAAAGTTCCTTAATATTTTCCATCATTTAAAAAGGTTTCGGAAATTTTTCATGAAGCAAGCACATCCATAACCATCAATTTGTGCTGAATTCCAAAATACAAATGCAAAATGCTGATTGGAAACGCTGAAGAACTGATAAACATCTGGTGGCTGAAAAGTTTTGTAGCCGCTTTTCTTTTTTTGTTTTTTTGTTCAGAGTAACATGAGCCTCCAATCAAAATAAGCGCTTCAACAAACGTTACATAATGTGTTTAGCGAGCAACAACATTGATTAGGAAGACAAGTGGTGAGATTGAAGCAGAAACGAAATGAAGTAACCTTTTTTCGACGTAGTGTACCAGCACGTCGTGTGGTTTTCAGCTGAAGTATAGTACACTTGATTGTTTCTCTGGTCGGCGACATTCTGTGCAAGCCCTTTAATAGCCGTCCATTGGCTGGATGGCGAGTTTTTTATGTTTTCTGTTAAATTCCTGCAATTGAAACATTGTCAAATTATCGATTCAACTATTTCGATTGCAACGAAACGAAAGAACAACTCTGTGGGATTCAAGCACCACCTCTCAAGCATTGAAGAAACGCACAAGTAACACTGAAAAAC
Organism: Angiostrongylus costaricensis; assembly: GCA_900624975.1. Classification (NCBI taxonomy): domain Eukaryota; kingdom Metazoa; phylum Nematoda; class Chromadorea; order Rhabditida; family Metastrongylidae; genus Angiostrongylus; species Angiostrongylus costaricensis. Next base: position 15,847 of record UYYA01004190.1, on the reverse strand, counting down.
GACGGAAACTAAAGATTCCTTCGCATAAATTACATGCCAGACGACGAAGGGCGTATTTGTATTCAAAAAGTATGATCGTGTAAAGAATCATAAGCAGTTTTCATTAAAAGAACAACCAAAAAATCAGAGATGGGTGCGAATTTGAAAATAAGTCACGTAGAAAAGTTACTATATACCAAAAGATATCTCAAACATACTAGCTACAAAACTCCTAACAAAAAAATCGTTCAAATCGACACCAAGGCAGAAAAGAAAGCATAGCGAATGAAACTGGTATAAATAATAAGAAAAACAACAACTATAGTAAGTTAGTAGTGGTTCAATATGAATATTTAAAGTTTAAAGTGATACAGTAGCCAAAAGCGCGAAAGACGAGATTATAATGATGGAAAGTGAACAGATACTGGAATAATAATTCTGCAACATATCACTTAACACTTGACACTTGAACGGCTCGTCCTCACTAGTTGTGCGGGCCCTAGCATAATTTCCATTGTCTCGAGATTTGCTGGTTAAACCACTATGGTTCACTGGAATCCTGAGGTCAGCCTGGCCAAAGTCTGTTCCAGGCCTTCACCACCACGGGCAGTCCCAGCCCTTGTGGATCAGAGGGAGATTTGCCACCATGCGACTCTGATACCAAGACTGTGGCGGATCCTGGTATCGGTTCACTCTTAGTTAGGCCTCCTGATGGAAACGCCTGACTCCTCCGCTCGGGAGCCCTGATAGGGGTATGAATCCCATCGCTGTACATCGCAGCTAGACACCCAGAAAACCTCCTAGCCGCGACGAGAAGGTAAACCTTTGGGAGGGTTCATGCATTCATCACTTATATCCCAACTAATTATCGAAAGAGTAAACACTTCACGAACAAAACCTCCCTCATTTGAAAAACATAAATAGTACGTATGACAACCTTAATATCCACAGCTTTCGGCGAAAAATTGGCTACGCTTAATTTTACCTTCCGTTCCGTGTGTTTAATACCTGTTGAAATTTTGTATGAAAATGTTAAACCATGAATGACTAAGCCAGTAACCTAACTAGGCAAGCCTCCTGCTATACATTGCTGTTCGACACATTAGGACCTCCCTTTCCATGATGAGAAAGCAAGCCATTAGAAAGATATCATGTAATACGTAACGGTCGTAGTTGGTGCGGATTTTTTGGATGAATTATATAGTATAAGGCGGATATCACAGTGTTAGTGATGTCCTTCATCACGAGCTTGGTGCTAGTTCGATTCCGTTCCGGCTCAACAAAGCCCCTCATCCTTCCAGGCTCGGGAAGTTGTTACCGGACTTGTCTGGAAAAAAGCATTACTCCTTGCAATCCAATTGGGAGCGCTCCAGCCCGGCTATTTCAGGACTCTAGAGAGAACTACTCGACCAGTATTCTACGACATTCAGGATGAAATGAAAATCCTCAAGCAGTAACCGAAGCCACACGTAAAAAGTTGAAAGATCTTCGTGGATAATGAAAGTAATGAAATAAATCGAATGCGAGAAGTGCTTGGATCCGCACAGTAGACGTGAAGACGGGTTATATAAAATAAAAAATATATACTATAAACAATAAGTGTATATTTGAAAAATACCTCAAAAAACTTCCTATTATAGGGAAAGCTTATCTAGAATTAAACTTTTTACTCTTCTTACACGGGTCTTGCGTCAGTTGATCAACCCAGGTACATAGAGCAAAATCATTGTGGAGCCGCAGTTCACTGTTCCAAACCGGTGAAGCGGTACCCAGCGCATCCCAGACCTACCCCTGTAGTTAACCGCCTCATTGTGTTTGTATGGCATTATTACAGCGTCGAACTACAATTGGGGACAATTCCAGTGCGGTCCTCAAAGTTGATAAAGAATTCTGCATTTCTTCATCAACAACCGCAGCTAAGAGTAAACACATGTCATTGCAGAACACGGGCCACCCATGGTTACCTTCTCGCCAAAAACCAGTACAGATAGAAGGCACCTTGCCAAAATCTCGAGACTTTTGGTGTTTCCATAGCAAGTGAAGCATACAGTGCAATAATGAGGTGTAACGTAGATGCACTGAGATTTTTCTAGAGGCTGCTTGAGCTGCTCGACTAACGGGACCCTGTGCTCAACCAATTCTGCAGAAAAAATGCTTCATGATATCATAAATTTCAATTCCGAGGATAAAGTTATCGAGATGTATCTAGATCGTGGTGTGGTTGTAAATAATAAAAAGAAAACAAATATTGAATTTCTGGATACCACGCCAACTACTAGCTAGAGCTCATTCCATGTGAAAATACGTTCGCCTATTACATTGAATTGAGGATTTTGTCGTATTTAGAAATCATTCTAACTCCTAAAGAATTAAATTTTAAAAACAATAGATAGGTATTAAACTTGGAAACACCATCGAATCATCTCTAATCCTCATCTTTCACCTCACCTTTCAACCTCATCAACCTTTCAACACATATACTGAACTTATATGGTGAACGTCTTTTATTTTTCAAATAGAACGTTAGCAAGGAAATAAAACGAAAAAGCGAATGTGCTCCAAAAACAAAAGCGCTTCGGCTGGAGTTAAATCCAAAAACTGCCAGGAATAGTATAACTTTATTATGAGTCATACAGGGGATTAGTACGCAGTGCTCAAACCGGCAAGGCAACATGAATATTCTAAAAACTCAAAAAAGAACCTCACATGAAAATTAACAGATAAGTTATTGCGAAGAAGAACTGCTTGGAGAATACCGTGGAGCCTAAATGCATCTGCGTGAGAAGCATATTCACGAACTGCCTATGGAACGTTCGTCAACACCTTTTCGTGCCAAAGAAATGTTTATGAACAAGGAAACAGAACGGAATCCTCTACCATATCAGGAGATTAACACTTCAAAAATATGATTCTAGTGGGAGAACGAGCAACTTCTAAACATGGCGAATGTGATGCTTTCGTTTGACTAATACTATATATGGCGGTGTATGCATAAACAACACAAAAGTTGTCCCGTTATTTGTTTTATATTTCGTTTTTATATGACCCGTTTTCACGTCTACTGTAAGAATCCCAACACTTCTCTAATTCGATTCGCTTCCTCGCATCCACTGTCCACGAAGATCTTCCAACGTTAACGTGTGGCTTCTGCTGCTCCTTGAGGATTTTCATTTCGTTTTGAATGCCGTAGAATGTTGGTCGAGCAATTCTCCATGGAATCCTGAGATAGCCGGATTGAAACGTTCCCAAATGCATTGCAGAGAGTGATTTTTTCCCAGACAAGTCTGGTACAAATCTCCCGACCCCGGAAGAATGAGAGGCTAGGATAGTCCTTTGCAGAATACAACTAGCACAATGCTCGTGATGGCGGGCATCACTACCGCTGCGCTATCCGCCCTTATACTTCATTATTACTATTTGAAAATTTATATTACGTCGTTGTCAATGGCAAAAAAGGAACATCGTTCCCACAAAGATGGTAATGAAGTGGATAATTGCAAGACACTACTCCGATAAGAAATACAAAGAGTCATCACACCATTCAAAAAAGGAACAAGGATAGGATAGGCACAGGATTAAGCTCTCGGCGTTGATCAATCCCTGAGGGATACATTATGCATTCGACCTTAGTAAGCATCGTTAGAGGTGATTGAGTGCATACCTGGATTGAATGATTTACAATGGCCTGCTGATGTATCAAGCCAGTGCTGCTATCCTCCCAGAAAAGTCTGGTACCAACTTTCCGACCCCGGAGAGATGGAAATCTTGGTGAGCCTCGACCGCGGGATCAAACCCATGTGTATTGCAGGACACCTATAATAACCGCGCTACACGCGCCCCTTATAAATCTCCTGAAAGAAGCACCGCCCCTATGATGGCTCATAGGGGCGGTACTTATTTCTAAAATTCATAAATTCATGTGACCGCTTCAGTAAATGCCATTCTTATTCATAAGGCAAACAACGATCACCATAAAAAACAAATAACAGCTGTTCTTCAGCTTTACTCAGTAACAACTGAGATCGTATCCTTTATTCTGGGCACGATATATAACGCCTAAACTCTCAATAAGAGAGAGCATAGAACAGTGGTGATGATGCCGGTCATCACGGACACGGTGCTAGTTCCATCCTGACTCAGGCTCGCTAGGCCTCTCTTCCCTCTGGAGTCGGGAATTGGAACGGAACCTGTCTGGAGAAAAATCACTCTCTGTAATCGAATTGGGAACGCTAAAGCCAGGCTATCTCACGACTCACTCCGGCAGAATCGACTCGATCAGCATTCTATGACATTCATAAAGAAGAGGAAATCCTCAAGAAGCAGTCGAAACAACGCAGAATGTTCGTAGACCACTGCGAAAGACGAATGCATGAAATACGAATCGAATGCGAGAAATGCTAGGATTCGGACAATAGACGTGAGGACGGCTTGTGTAAAATAAAAAAACTCCCAATAAATCGTCAAAAACCTAAGGACAAGAAATCAACGAAGCACTTTTAGAAAACTGAGTAATTATTTTAAAAAGAAACTAAAGAAGTTTCTCGAAAATTTAAAAAACAGTTGAATTATCACCTTAGACATGACCAATTCTTCCTGTGTTCATTTATTTCTATACTTTTTCTAGTAAGAGTGCCGCCACAGTGGATAGCATAAAAATTTTGCGATATTAATAAAATGTTAACAGAAAAAAGCCATATGAGTAGGAATGGAAACAGATTTCGAAGATAAAGGCTTTTGTTCCCATTCCTACTAAGGGATGAACTCGCAATTTGCATATTCGAAGGTCACTGAAGCGTGGCAGACCCGAATTAGAAACTCCCATATATTTCTTAAGTCTTCACAAGAAGCTACAATAAAGGATAAAAGAGTAAAGCCTTCGGAGTTTATCAATCCCTTAGGGGAAGGGAAACACGTTCAACTCCATTCGCATGTCAGAGGTCACTGAATGGATGTCTGGCCTAAACAACGACTTGAAGAGCCTACCGATGAATTAATTTAGTGTTGCTTTCGTCCCAAGCAACTGTGATAAATACTGTCCGACTGAAGACCGGATCGAACCAACGACCATGCGTTGCGTTAAAAGACACATTTAAGCACTGCCCTATATGAGCAGGAGAAATTGAAAAGTAGCGGACAATGTGCACAAAATCATTTCATTTAGTAGGAAAAAGACCTTAAAAAAAAGGTACTGACGGCTCAAAATGATCGGTTTTACTATTATCTATCATTAAAATCATGACTAATACAAAGAAAAATGACATTTAGATAAGATAATACGAACCAACCATAGTCCTTTGTACTTGCATAAAAATTGGAAGCAATGAAAGAACTATAAAAGATAAAGCAATAATTTCAACATGATTGTTTATAACAGTTTTTCACCTATCCATAACGTATCTTGAGAGCGAAAGAGTCAGCAACAAATGCTGATTATTTCAGTTATTAACAGCCTACGGTCCATAACGTACTGAACTTTCCGGCGATGCGCTCTTGAAAAACATCAAGGATATATGTGTATACACATATATACCTATTTACTTACTTACTTGAAAACTTGGATGGCCCGTCTTCACCGGTTGCGTAAACCCCAGTACAATTTCTATTTTTTCGGAGTTTTGCTGGTTTAGCTAGTGTGGTTTCCTGGAGCCCCAAGGTCAGCCAAGGCGAAGTCTGCCCCACCATAGGCGGTCGCCGCCCTTGTGGATCAGAGGGAGATTTGGCACCATGCGACTAGTTTAGTACCACGGCGGTGGTGGATCCTGGTATTGGTTTACTCCTAGATGGGCTTCCTAATGGAAACGCCAGACTCCTTTTCAGAATGGGAGACCATGCTAGGGAATGAATCTTCTCGCTGTACATCGCAGCCCGACACCAAGGAACACCTCCTAGCCACGATCAGGAGCTAAACCTTTGGAAGTATATATATATATATATACATATATATATATATATATATATATATATAAGGGCGCGTGCGGCGCAGTGGTCAGAAGCGCCCTGCAACACACACGTGGAATCGATCCCGGCGCCATGGCCCACCAAGCCTTCCAATTATTCGGGCTCGGCAAATTGTACCAGACTTGTCTGTGAGGATAGCAACACTAGCTTGGTACATCGGTGCGCCACTGCGAGTCATTGTAAAAGGCGGATATGTATTCAATCATCTCCAAACGATGCTTAATGAGGTCGAATGCATGGCGCATCCTTCAGGGAGTGATCAACGCCGAAAGCTTTATCCTTTATCCTTTATGTATGGATTTATGCATATGTATATATATATATATATATATATACATCAGAGAGATAGCACATACAAAAATAGTTATATGTATATTATACTATAGGCCCACTGTATAGTCTATATTTTCCAAAACAGATTACGAATGCAATAACTTCCTCAGTATAGAGATAAGTATCATGACCTAACGAAAACTGAAGTCTATCCAGTCTTCCATAAAAAAATGACGAAGAACGTGAAAAAAAAATCAACGTTCTCGAAGTTGCATCAAAAGTCCCACGTCCTATAAGTTAAAGCAACAGCAATTTAAGCGATTTACATGGACGACTTCATATTTTTAAGAGGATGACGCTCCATATCTATTGTATTTCTCTACTGTACATGTTTCTGGGTGTAAAACCTTCCTATATAATCGTAGACAAAACAGGGAAGCTTCCTTGCTCTTTCATTACGATATAATTATGTTAACGAGCACTCATCTACGAAGTATTTTCGAGAGCATAGTCTCCCCGCCGCCCTTGTGGGAATCTACTTATCTTCATCAAAACTAACGAAAGCCCTTAAACTGCTTTCCTAGTAGACAACAGCGCTGAAATGAAATCGAGTTCATCTTGAGGTCCGTTGAAAAGGATCCAAGAAGAGAAAGAAATGGACAAAACGAAGATCGAATTTTACTTCATGTTCAGTTCCACTATAATCTCTTACCGATAGGATTCACCAATTGTCAATTGCTGAGTAGACTGGACCGACAAGGAAGAGTAGTTTCTGCTAGAAAACACCTTTCATTTTAGGCTGCTTTGTCCCGTTTTCAAGAAATAGTTAAACCGAAATCCTTTTCTTTATCAAACTAGCTTAGAATCTCAGTCTAGCAATTCTAAGGTAGCACTCACAAAGCACAGGAAAACGTTGTGTAAATAAAATGTGGTGCTAAATTACTGCTGCTAGTCAACTTTCTTTATTAGATCTACAAAAATGAAAGCAGTTGAATTAACATTAATATGGCATTGGTCATCCAGTAAACGATACAGGATGTGTACATCCATGCTACTTACTACTGCTTAGACATCTACTATCTGTCACTATCCGATACTGAAATCAAAACAATTTAAAGAAAAATTTTGAGACGCACAAATTCTTCTAACGAACCGCTCACAAAGTCTGACCCGACATAACGTCGAAGAATTCTCGTGCAGCTAACAAAATCGGATATGGTGTTGTCAAATGTCATCAAAGCATTACAATTGTTTTTTCGGAATAAATCGATAACAGAACAACTCTTAAAAGTTACAGGTTGCCATACTAAAAGAAAAACAGTAAAGTGGGAGAGAGAGAAGGGGAAGGAGAAAAAGGGAGAAAGAGAGAGTAGTGAAGAGTGACGAGGCAGTCAGATGAGTTGGTCGGTCGGGTGGCTCCCGCACGGATTTCACGCCCTCGCGCTCAAAACGCATCCGATTATTGCGCATGTGTTATCGAATCGATTGCTACACATTCAATGGACTAACGGAACAACGCCCATGTGTAATTGGCAAATTCAATTAACCGAAAATGTTTAGAGAGTGGGGAAAAAACACGGAAATAACTTCAAAACAAAAGAAAAGCGAAGAAAAAAGCTTGACGAAGATACCATAACCGTATAAGTGAAGGGATATATCGATATCGTAATGGGATCTTACGACGAAAACATCCTACTCGACGGCTGGCTAAAGGTGGTCATAGAGTAGATTGGAAGTGGTCATGGTGTTGACAAATTCAGGTTCTTTTTGCTTAAGTATCCATCAAGTTTCTTTCGCAATAATTTGACTGGGAGTTGATATCTTGTTTAAGAAATCACTTATCCACTTTCACAGCTTATTGAGCTAGATATGGTTACCATATTGCTATAAACAGTAAAAAGAAAAGAAAAGCTTAGAAAACGATACGGATCTGCTGCTTCTTTGTGACTTTCGAGCACGCTGAGCGCGCTTAGGCGAAACGAGATTGGACATGATATAGGAAATGGTAAGAGCGCGTGTGGCGCAATAGTTGGAGGCGCCACTGCGACACGCACGTGGAATCGATCCCCGCGCCTATGTCCCACCAAGCCCTCCATCCTTCCGGGGTCGGTAAATTGGTACCAGGATAGTCTAGGAGGGTAGCAGCACTGGCTCAATACATCGGTATGCCACCGAGAGTCATTGTAAAGGCCAGATATGCATTCAATCACCTTCAACGGTATTTAATGAGGTCGAATGCATGGCACATCCCTAAGGGGTTGATACAACACCAAGAGCTTTCTCCCCTTTATTTTTATAGAAAATGGAATGATCATCCTTCAAGTGAGCTATGAACTGAATCTTTAAGAAAAGAGAAAATAAATTATTGTTCAGGAATGCTAGACATTATCAGGTCTTTAGAGTAATTTAGTAATAGAGTAATTTTGATAGATTATTAATTCATTTTTGTAGTCATTGGAGATCAGATATATTTTTCACGCGTGGCATACGGAATTGTGGAACGCTTCAAACGATTTCAAGACTTTTGCAACCTCGAAGAGTTATATGAAGGCGTTGGATTTGCTCTAGTAATTTGGGAGTGGAAAGTCAATTTGCCTTGAGTCAAGATAAATTTTAAAAGCAAGGGTATATAGAAGATAGAAGCGCACGATATCATCATTAGCAAAGTCCGGTTGAAAAATTTCGCTATTCTCGTCGATGTTCGACATTCGTAGAAGAATGCATTGGATGCATAGTGTGGTTTCTCTTGTGAAAGTGGGAAATTTCAAGTCGCACTCGTGATATCCCGGACAATCTCATGCGAGCACCTTACACTCATGACCTCGCTGCTGTCGGTCGTTAAAACTCGTAAATTCAAGTCATAAAAAGTGGCCGTATCTTTTTTGGGGTACTAGATTAACCGGAATGTTCAGTGGCACTGAAGAATTTTTAAACCTAATGAATTTAAATACCTAACAAATCAATCCACAGTCATTTCATGTCATAAGTCCTCAACTCTCTAGAATCATAAAAACACTCACTACCCACAGATCGTGGCCGGAACTAGGACCGATTTTGAAGGTTTTGTGATCTTAACTGATTTTTGAGATATTGGAAGAGCTAGTGTTCTTAAGGACTTGGACACTTCGAGAGTGCATATGGTAGCTTATTTTCTACTTACTGACGGCCAATGGATTCTAAATTAGATCCGAAAAACTAGCTAACTATTATCTCATGTTTAGGATGCTCTCGTTATACGGCATCAGCAAGCTCCCTAAATTTAGAAGAGTAGACAGTATCTATCGCCATGGCACCGTTTCGAAGAACCTTTAAGCTACTCATTCAAAGTCCCATCAGTAGAAGAACAAAACTCTCTTTGCGTCAGATTGCAACACAAGTCTGGCAGTTCTCCAAAAAGCATCCAGTGGTGTTTACGAGTTCTGGCAATTCTCCAAAGTACAAGAACAACCCATCTTTCCTCTTCAAGTACGCCATCCATATACTGTTTTCTGTAGGGATGACGGAGACACGGAGTGCAGATGTTGAGCAGTCTGACTACTGTTACACTGAAGGTATAGTATTAAGTTCAGCAGATTTTTTCTAAATCTGATCCTTCCTCTGTAGTAGATTAATGTTGAGTGTCTACAACGTTTATACGACTAGCTTAAAGTAAAGCTGTCAATTAGCTTAGTCAAACGAAGCAACAATAGCTGATGATGTGGTCGCACTTTCTAGTTAATTTTATATGGAATCTGTTTTATCTAAACTGTGAAATCAAGCAATGAGTTTAAAAGCAAAACAACATTACAATGAGGAAGAAAATGCACAAAACGGCGAAAGAAATTGAATAGCAGGGTTCTACTGTACAGTACAAGTAAAGTATGATGACTAAGAAACTTCACAGTGAAATTTTCAAAGACAGACAAATTTTATGAAGAAAGTTATCCCATCATCGCATAAATTTTGCAAGTTCCCAGAAGGTTCCTCTACTCACACCTCTATTAAGTGGTGGCGGTAAATAGATTATAACTATGATTTGTCATACTCTTCGACTACGAATGGCGAACAACAGGAGTACGGCAGTTTGGAACACCAACGGCGGCACATTTGAGTCGTAACCGCATCTTGCTGGAACGTCAGCCGCCAGTCAACGTCTTCACCGCTACGGTTACGATCATTGAGGAATAAAAAAGGAAAGAAAGAACAAAACTCGTGATTAGCAGAATTGGTCAGTTTTTCTACCATGGAATGAATCCTAATCCCAAAACTATGTACAGTTTCATGGTTTTTAAATCCATTGAAAAAAAAAGTGTAATGGGTTCTGGTAAGTGAATTCGAATCCGAGACTAAGATTATACCAGAATTACACGACGGAAATGAGGATTACTCTTGTTCTCATTCTAGAATTTAGAACAATATGAGAGACAAAAAATTCTACAAACGCTAAGGTAGAGTAGCCGAACTTACTAAAGCGATCAAAATATTTTAAAACAAAGCGAAATTTGACCTGTCACATCGTCCTCGAGTGGTCGATTTGCTGGAAACGTTGCAGTCCTAGACAATTCGTTAGACAGAGCATTTCACTCCGTCCTAAGTCAGTGAATGCTTATTGTGAAGTGCTGAGAACAGCCTAGCACAACTGTCTTCGTAATGGAGGAAAAATAAAATATGGGTAAAGTTGAAATTTTCGAAATGATATACGAAAAGTTATTGAAGATATCAAGCGTACAAAAGATGACAGAACTTCCAGGAAGCGCAGAACTCAAACCCAAGCAATTCTATGGATGATGAATGCAAGACAATGAATCAAGTGGAAAGTGCTGAGATCTAGTTGAGATGTGAATAAACATTGTCTAAGTGACTGAGCAAGTACAAAGGAAATAACTGTGAAAGAAAATACAGACTCCTTTAGCTGCTTTATCGTATCATTTGAGGCTAGGAGATGTTTGTCGCGTCTAACAGCGACGTACAATGAGAGCTTCACTAATCCAGCAAAGTGGCTTAAGTTGAGGAATTCGACATTCCAATTCGGAAAGTACTAGCAGTAAGCCGATTCCAGGGCTTTGCGGCAAAGCGAATACTGCTGGCAGCTTAATAAGAAGGTGAAAAATCTCTCCTGAGAAAGATTGACGACTGCCTATTCCGACAATTTCAGAAGCTTCAACTTGAGTTCCCTCGTAACTCCAATCAAACAATTCCTCCACAACTGCATATTATCACCTCACATAAGACGGTGATTGGTCCACCATTATTTTTCGTGAAAGCGAACAAATCAGGCGTTAGTAAGCAGTATATACCCTTTAAACCACAGGGACTATCCTCTGCTGCAAGTTTCTTGCATCCGGTAAATGACATATCTCTTTTTATTGAAACTACAAACTGCTAATAAACTCTTTCAAGATTTTCACTCAGCCTCTCACCGAGTGTCTCTGATGTGAATGAATTATTGGAGCACAGATAAGTATTATGGAAAAAAATTGGATAAAAGAATGGATACAAAAAGTGCTCTGTATGAGTCATATTTCTGCTGCACTTGTAACGTTCTCGAAAAGAGAGGCTAAAAGAAGAAATATTGATGAAGGCGTAATTTCCAGGAAAACAAGATGGATTTCGAGAACGCTCACAAATATCTCATCGACGACTTTTTCTATGCACATTTAATGCACGAGACACCAGGACCGACATCACTAGCAGCGAAATCATAGAACAAATCAAGAATTTAGAAAAAAAATGGAGGAAAAGCAACTAAAAAGAATTGCATATACTGACAAAAGAGAAGAAAACATTCACAACTAATGTAAACTAATCAGAAGAAATGCTGGCCTACATACGTACAAGGCTACTTTTGTATTTAAAATGGGAAGTTAATTGCCACTGTGCACAAATTACTGCTATATGAACGGTGTAACGATGATAGAGAACATCGAGCTCGGATTACATATCGTCTAATACATCGAGACAAAGACGAAGGAGAGTCAGAGAAAGACTTATTGGCTAAGAAAAAAAAAGAACAGAAAGAAATGAATGAGGAAACAAAATTAGCGTCGCTGAAAGCGCTCCAAGTAGAACATGTGTCAGCTCGGTAGGATAATAGTACAGCTAACTTGATAATGGCAGAAAACGTCAACTATAACGGATTTAAGATAGTTTTCTGGCTTAAGACCTCGGCTAAGAAGTTTTCTCACTGAGTTTTGAAAGGCAAGTCTTTAACAACGTTGATAACTTCTGAAGAAGAGCAAAATTCAGTTATATCATTTGAATCATGGTCGCAGCGATGAAACCCAAATCAAGAATGACTTCCACACTTCCACTCAGATGCTAATCTAGGAATAAATCTATGCCACGGCAGTGCTCTACGAGCCATGTTTGACAAGGGCTGTGTAAGTGCAGGAGCTCATGTCAGAATTTTGACGCTCGTCGTGTTCGTCCAGTGAACTAAGCCGATTGAGTAGTTCGTAGAGACTTCATTACTGCTGACAAGAGTTAGTCAGTGATTGGATGAGCGCCGACATTCCAAACAGAGAAAATTATTGATAAATCTCTTTATTAACTAAGCAAATAATTATGAGGTGAATCTAGCGTCACCTGTGTCAATACCGTTGTTAGTCTTCATGCTGTTAAACTTTATATTTCCCATGATCAATAAATCAACGACAATATGGAAAAGAAACGAAAAGGAGTCATAATCTAGATAATCAGATGATGTAAATTGACAGGAGTGCGTGCGCTGCTGCACTAAGGTTCACGGTTGATCTATCAAACGGACGAATACCGTATATAGTCGTTTTTAAAAATTTCACTTGCTTTTGCACTCGACAACGCTTTCTATCAAATTTTTCGATTCGTCAAAGACACTCGAGTAATGACTAATCGTTATTCCTAACAATACCTTAATTAAGTATTCGAACTATGAAAACCATTAGAAACATGAACTTTTTGTGTAGAACTAGTATAGAATGAATAGACGACTAGGGAAATTATTCGAATAGTACCGTATTCAGTGGTGGTTCGTCCGCTATGAACCAAAATGATTATTTCTAGGGTAAGGATGAGAGCTTCGAAGTGAAATCACCCGAGGATTCCGCGGCTCCCGGCGGAGACTCGTCAACTCTTACGGAAGAAATCGCTTTCGCTAAAAGATGACCACAAAAGAGGTTGAATGAAATAAATCATAGAAATGCATTCAAACAGTAAGCACACGATTCGAATAGTTCCAATGCCGAATACTCGATATCTAGTGAACAAGAGGTAAACCATGCTGAAATAAGTTGAGTGATGAGTCAGAGACTCGCTAGGTGCGTCGTCATTGAGCACACACGCGTACACAACGACCATTCGGTCGGTTGGTTTGTGCTTGGTTACCCAGCCGACCCCATCCCTCTCCACCTCGTAGTCAACCGTTCAACCCTCAATAATCAACAATCTCCTGTTTCGTCCTGAATTCGACTGTAATCATTGGGAGAGAAGACGAATATCAGAAAATTTCCTCATCGATGCCAGAAACTTGTGTGCCTTCTGTTATACTATCATGCCTCATACAATAGTAGAAGGATGAGAAAAACAAACTTTTTCTATTCATAGATATTTAAAGTTCTGTAAAATTTTGCGTGAGGGGCTAAGTCTAAAGCCGACACCACATTTCGAGAAAATGTGGCTGTATTACGAATTAAATACGTTTACAGAGTCTACTATGCTTTGTAAGCTTAACGATATCCAGCTTTTTCTTTCTTCCGATCTCAGTCAAGTGTACTGTGTGTTAAAAACTAGTATTAGATCGATTTTTTAGTAATTTCCTCCTATTGAAATAAAAAGTTACGTGTTTGATAGAAAAACAACCTTGAAAGGTCTGAAGTGTTAGACCACAAAAAAACAAACGATTGCAATGTCTAATTTTTTACTTGCCGATTATTCTGTTTTCATGGTATGGTGTTGTCTAAAATACAACCGCAGAATGTATTTGTAGGTCACAAACTATTACGGTCATAAGATAAGATTCATTGAGAGACTCTGATTTCATATGGCCACATTCACTTGTGTGCAACAAGAAAATATAATTATGTATAACTTTTAATTCCAACAAAAGGTGTTGGTGAGGTACTAGAGTTGAGATGATGTGACTGAGTGATATTAACTAACTATGGGTCAGCATCGAAGTATCACATGAAAGAAATGATGGAGAACAAATGATGTTCACACATCAAAGCTCACTAAAACTGGTCCACAGTAACTTCTGTCTCACTAAAATTTCTGGTGAACTGTATAATCGAAGCAATCGCTTTTATGGGAGATTTTTCACATGTTTTCTAGAATCTGTACAGAAGACGCGGTTCGAAAAAAAAGTGAGCGAAAAAATAAAGTCAAAATTGAAGTGTCTGTTATGGAACAATATGACACATCAATCCATTCGCTCACACTGCTGTGTCGAAACCGGTCCATCCCACTCTCCAATCATTGACGCACAATGATAGGGGAGTATTCATGAGAGTAAGTAGGATCCAAGAGGTCGCGAAGGGTAATTGTAGTATGTGAATGTGATCTGAGCAAATAATAAGGTCGATATTGAGTTAAGAGCATAAGCAACGGGTAACAGATTGCCAGAACCACGAGCGCAACAATAAGGCGACATTATACTCCTATGTCGTTGCTTCTATTACCTGTAATCACGTTAATATCGAGGAGCTCAAGAGGAAACCAGGAAAAACTCAGCTTCTCCGTGTTGCACTACATAGTTTACCAATGGGTTTTACTGCAAGAATTTCAATATTTCATACCAAGTTCTCTAATTTTTCATTCTCATTGGCATGAGAGCAACCACGAGTATCTTAGTTAGGTTTGTACGGCAGGTGGAGTCTATTCCTATTCATCAGTAACATGTCAGGCGCTCTGGGTGCAAACGTCGAGATTAATGAATGTAGTCGACAACGTGCCGCCTGTCATGCATTTTGTAACCATTTCAACTGAAGGCTCTTAGTTTAGTCAATGTAATCTATATACCTGTGGAAGGTAAATGTATTCAACACGGAGTGTTCGAGGAAAGAGGAAAACAGCCCTTCCCCTGGATCAATCAGTGTCTCAGAGCCAGGACAATGTCGCCTTTGGTCTGCGTCTAGTGCTAACTGCCATCTGGAACGTGCCATGTGGTCTCGCGACTTATCGACTCGAGACCGATCCGTCACGTGAGAAAGACGTGGACGGATTTGTGGTCCCAACGCTAGTATTGTTGCCGCAGACGAAAGAATTTGCGTGAATGTGACATTAAGACAATGACAACAGCTGAGTCTATGCTTTTCTTTTCCTTTTCTTTTTCTTTGATGAGTACCTCTCGTTTTACGATGAAAATCAACGATTTTTTGGTTAAAGATATGATATTAGATATGAAATATTTCACAAAATTAACTGGAAGTTCAAGGAGATTAAAAGCAATTTTCCAAGGTACAGCAAAAGCTGATGCTTCTCATCCTCACCTAATATCAGCCGCTAGGACGAAATCCATTCGATAAATTTTGGGATGATGAACACCATTTGTTCTTTGTTTTCATCAAAGACTAATTTCAACTTTAGGACTATGTAAAAGTCGATCCTGAAAATTCTCACCACAACAGGAGAAAAGGTGCGATAAGAGCTGAATCAGCTGATGTGAAGCTCAAATCATATATAT